>JACEEZ010016432.1:0-171393 GCA_016584305.1 Chionoecetes opilio
TTTTTCCCTGTGATTTTTTTCATATGTTTTCATGCTTTTTTCCCCTTAATAATCAAAAGTTCTAAAAAGTCAAAAATTTCCATTTCGGCTCGGCCTGGTCCCGGGGTTGCCGAGTTGGGAATTCCCCTTTTTAGTACTTCGTCTTTTATTTTTATTCATTTATATTTTTTTCCCACGTAAGTGGGGGGTGGCAGCAGAGTAACCAGGATGTAAGTGCCCACATAAAAAGTGGGCATAAAAATGGTGAAGGGGGTTTGGACCATTTTATGGTTTCCCTTACCCACAAAGCCAACAACTCCTATTTAGTTTTTTTTTTTTTTTTTTGCCAAGCCCCATACCATGTCATTCCATGTATAAGACTTAGTAGGCATACCCAGACCCCTCAGACTGTGGGTGGTGAGCCAAATAACGTAGAATTTACAGAGGCCGGGAGGCAAGGCTAGAACCTTCCTTGTAGATGACAGACTCAACGGAGATTACAGAAAAAATTTGAGCTAGCCTCCTATGGTTAGGCAAAATGATTTAAGGGAACAGTAGGGTGAGAAATAGGGGAAAATTTAGGAAAGTAAGAAACGTTGCGGGAAACTGCCGTGTGGATAAGGATTTGTATATAAAACATAGGATCATACAACCATTACGCTAGGAGAGTAGAAAAAGAATTTGATAAAAAAGCGGGGCAATAAACAAAAAATTAAAATAGAAACTAAACAGTATAGAAATTAACTTTAACGCCAAACCCCCTATGAAAAGGGCTTGGTATGACGGGGTGCTTTCAATAGGCGAGCGGGGTTTTTTATTTTGGAAAGCTAGAAAATTAATAGGACCAACTTCAGGCAGGGGCGGCAGTACAGGCTTTAGGGGGGCCGGGTTACCCCCAAAATTAGGACAAAAAATGCGTAAATAATGTTGAGGCTTGGAAGACCCCCCAGAAAGAAAAATTTCAGAGGGCTTCTGGGTTTAATAGCCCCGTGGAACCCCAAACACTATTGAAAAATCAGGGAAAGATCATTTTTTTTTTTATTTACGGGGGGAAATTTTTTTTTTGAGATGGAGGTTTTTAATGGGTTTTCAGAAAGGATTTGGGGGATTTCCTCCAAAAGGAAGAAATTGGTAGAGAGCTTAAGAAGGAGGAAGGAGTAACAACGAGAGTCGAAACCCCGTCCCAACAATACGAGCAGTTCAATGGATGAGTAGCTAGAAAAGAATAGAAAAGACGAAAAAAACTGTTAGTTATTTTTGAAAAAAAGGAGGAGGAGCAGGAATTTTAGGAGACCAAGAGATCTTGATAAAGCCGAGAGTATACAAATACTCAATCTGGGGGATTTACGGGTATCGAAGCAGGGGGAAAGGTTGACAGTTTTCCTTTCCCGGGGAAAAAGTTGTTCGGGGTTTTGGAGGAAGAAAGAGGAACTTATGACTAGAGTAGATCCGCAATTCATTTTTGTACAGAATGCCCGCAGTCGCATATTTTAGATCATGGAACCCTTAACTTTTTGGGTTTCGAAGAACTAACAGAAAAATAATTCGACAGAACCCTTAAACAGTTTTTCAAAGTCCATATGACTGTATGGAAGATCCAAAACTTTGCAATAATAAAATGAAAATACCCATAGGAAGCAAAGTCAAAATCCCAGGAAAAATTTCCCCCCAGGGTTAAAATCATTAAAAAGAAAGTTGGGAAAGGATTACCAGTCACGAAAAGAAAATAGAATTTTTTTAGGGATAAACAAATCCCTCAAAAAAAAATTCATAGAGAAGTGGAGACGAGAGGGCCATTCCCATCGGAAGAGCCCAAAAACGAATGTTCGGGGTTAAACCAGCCAGACAGCCGTCAAAAAAACACCCGTTTCCCAGAGTAGTCTTCCCACACACGGAACAGTGGGGGGCTGTGGCTAGTCAGTCGAGGTTAGAGAATGCGTGCACAAGGGAAAGGGAGGGGAAGGAAATTAAAAGCCTTGAAAGTAGGAAACGACCAAAGCCGTCGAGTTTACTTGGAAAAGGGGATTAAAAGATGTTTTGTCCCTATGTAGAATAAAAAAACCACCAGCCGCGCTGTCGAGGAAAAAACAATGCAAGCTTGTTTCGATTGCGGGAAAAATAGGATGTAGGAGAGGGAATCCAAATTGTCCGGGAGGACAGGATCTTCCCGGTGACTTTTTAAACATAAATCCCCAATAATCCCTTCCTTAATGATCACGTCTGGAAGTTTTATTAGACACGGGAAGCAATTTCACCTACAAAAAAGAGTGCAGTTTAATTTACAATTTAAAAATAAAAAACCCAAATAACTCCCTAGTTTAACCGGTTAAGGGGAAGGATTTAAAGAATCTTAGGTCAAGTAGAGTAAAAAATCCCCTTTAGAAATAGATGGAAATGAAGTGTTGAGTTAGTTGTTCCGATCAGTTTTATCCCCCAAGCCCTGATGGGGATAACAAATGGATAAAAAAAAACTACAATTAAAAACAAAAGAAAGTCATGTGGGCTAACCTAACTTACCCCTTAAATTTTTTTAAAACCCCAATAGGTACCATCAGAGCATTTAAAGAGTGAAAGTGCAAAGAGGTGTCATAAATCAAGCTTCATAAAAAGAATACAGAAAAGTGTGACCAAAAGACGAAAGAATAAATGGTTAAAATTGTCGTGGACGGGGTAGGGAACCCTCTTGGGGACAAAAAAAAACCAAGTGCAAAATATAGCCCCTGTATGCGTCCGCTACAAAAAAAAGACTATCTTTCTACCAATAATTAAAACGTATTGGAAGTGAAGTTAGGGCCTTTGGTACATTTTAGCTAAAATAAAGTAGTAAATCAAAAAATTCAAAAACAGAAAAGTTACGGCCGGAACACTTGTCTCCCACTGGGATGAGTAACGCAATGTTACCCGATGTGTGTTAGCGAGGGAAATGGTACTCGCCGAACGAATAAGGCAATTCAAAAAAAGGGAAAGAGGGAAAAAATTAAGGGAACAGGAGAGACACCATTTTTTACCTTGATAAAAGAGCACCATGAACTATTTATCTTAGATGAGGAGAACTGGGCACCATAAAAAACTAAAACCCGCTCATATTCAGTTTTAGATAAAAAAAACCGTGTATAGGATTTACATATAGGTACCCGGAAAAAGCAAAGAACAAATACAAAAATTTTGAGAGAAATAAAAGAAAGGACATAATAGAAATTCCCCAAAGCTGCGGGGTTAAGTCCTGTAGGGGTTAACAACCGAAGGGGAAAAAAGGAGGGTTTCTAACTATAAAAAGGGTGAATCAACATTTAGCCATGATTACCCCCTACCTAAATTGGAAGAGTTAGTAGAATCGGTAGGGGGCTAGAATACTATGCCCCCTAGATATAAAAAAGTGTATATCGTACGTTATAAAAGTAAAAAGTCTAAAAACTTTCATAAGGGAATACCTTATTAGAAAAAAAGACCCCCCTTTTGGATTAAAATTGCAGTGCAGCAATTTTCTCCCCCGAAAATTTACCCAGATCCTAACTCCTTTAGAAAAAAATTGGTTAAAAAATTTTTGGGTGATAAATCCCATGGCACCCGTTACGGAAATTTTTTGGGAAAAGGCGATAAAAATTTTTTGGACTTTTACTAAATTTGGGGTCAAAATTTAAATCTGACCAAATGTAAAATAGGCAAGAAAAGTTAATTTTCGGGACACGTTTTGGGAAAAAGGAAAGGGTTCCAAAACCCAAACCCCGACAATTGGGAGCCCTAGATAAAAAGAAAAACCCCCAAATAATGTCAAGGGGAAACCCAAAAATTTCTGGGTATGTAGGTTTTTTATAGGAAGTAATAGAAGGATTTGCTAAAATAGCATGCCATCCTAATTTGACTAAGATAGTACCCATTCAAATGGTCAGAGGAAAGCCAGCAAGCATTTCAGATATTAAAAAATAAACTGACTATGCCCCACTTAACCAAGGCCAACATTAATAAAAATTTGTGTTGGTACCGTGCTAGCCAAATCACGTAGGAGCAGTATGATGCAGTATAATGTGAGGGCAAGCCCAATTTTTCTCTACTTTTCCAAGAAATTAAACCAGTTGAGACGCGATATCACAAAAAGATGGGAAGCCTTAGGAAAAGTTTTTTGCAGACAGTTTTATCATTTCCCGTGGGGAACCAAGGTGATCTCAAAAAGACCACCAAACCCTTGTGCAGTCTTTAAACAACAACCAAGTCCCTAGGATGAACAAGGATCCTAAGAGAAGACTATGGGATCAAAAAGGTATAAAGCAGGGGAAAAAAAACACTGTAGAGACCAAATTGTAGAACCCGTAAAATCATTCGAGTCAAATACAAGAGAGGTGGTTAGGAAAAAATAAAAAAGAAATAACGGAAAGCAAAAAGAGACCGTTTTTGGAGAGAAATGATAGAATATCTAGAAGGAGGCGAAAACCCCCGATATAAAAACCCCGAAGTACTTAAGACAATTTGTTAGAAGAGGAATTTTATATTTAAATAAAAAACAGTTTGTAACAGTATACATATTTATTGGTTTTACCTATGAACTGACGACGGCTTTGGAATTAATTCACAAAAAGGGAATCAGGGCATTTAGGGCAAGGAAAAACAATAAGTAAAGCAAAGGGTATTTTTTTTGGCCCAAACCCGAAAACGGATGTGGAAAATGTGAGGAACTATTTGACATGCCCCAAAAGCATAAGGGTAGTGGGATCCAAACAAAGGCAAGAAATACCATCAGTAAGTAAAAACCCCTAGAGAGGATAAAACAAAACATAAAAGAAATAGGAAGGGGCCCCTGGATACCGTATGTTTACCATAATGAATTTTTAGTAGGTTTTTCTACCTTTTTTAAATTAAGGCTAGGGTACCGACGAAAATATTAAGAATTTTTGGGGTATGTCGTTTATTTTGGACCCACATACCTTTTTTTATTTGATAATGTAAGGAGTTTACGTCACAACAACAAAGAGTTGTGTGACTCTGTGAGACAATTAGATCACCACCCTTACCACCACAAGGTAAAGTTCTCAGAAAGGAGCACCGAAAAAGAAAAAATTTCTCAAAACCCTTTCAAAGGGATCCTCAAGGGCCCAATTTTCTCTTAGAAACTCAAGGAGTATTAATAGTGCAGTGCTGAGACAAAGGGGACCCAACCCTTCCTATGCTTTTTTTTTCCCCATACGCTCCAAGGTTGATAGGGGGAGTTACCCCAAATTGACTCAAAGGAAAACAAAATGGCCACGAAATAATCAAAAGAAAAAATTTTGGGGGGTAGAAATGGCGGGAGAAAGCTAATTGAAAAGAAAAAAAAGAAAGGTGGGAAAAAGGCGAATTGGGGTGGGTGAAAAAAAGAAAGTTTTGAGACGGGCACCATAGAAAATTTCAGTTAGTGGTTGGGACCAACAAGTGGTGGAAGTATTGAGAATGGAGGTTCTTTTTTTTTAGAAAATTTTTTGACGGCAAATATGTCCGGGGGCGGCCCAGCAAAAAGCATATGTAGGACAAGGCTGGCTGTTGGAACCAGCAGAGATAGTAATTGTGAAGAAGAACTTAAGCAACCCCCCCCAGAGAGAGGGACCAGTGAGGGATACTTAGAAAAATGTTGATGAAGACATAAATGTTAATCTCTAGAGAGAAAAGATTTTGAGGAAGGTCCCCTAGACAACTTGTTTGTGGTTAAAAATTTTATTTTTGCTTTACACAGTTTTTACCAGTAAACAGTTTGCCTGAAAACAAACCCCTAGGTTGTCGTAAAACCCCAGGATGTGCTGGCTCTGAGCTTGCCTTGGGGGATGACCAGGAGTATTTTGCCTCAAACAGGAGGTGAGCCTTATCCCAAGATACTGAGGGGTTTGGAAATAGATCCGGGCGGATTTTTTCCCTACGCACCCGCTAGGGTTAGTGGGGTAAAAATGGAAAATTTTCCCTTCCGACTAGAGGACGATCCAGTTGCGACCTTTTAGGGTTTCGGCCCTTAAAAAAATAAAAGAGGAATGAGAAAGGTTCTCATTTCAAGGTAGGGAGTCATCCCCTTTAAAAAAAGGATTCCCCAAATGGTTAAATCTGCTCATGGTGAGGGAAGTGAAAATTAAAATACATACTATCTCATTTTTTTGTAAATTTCATTGGGAAAATTGGATTGTGCGGGATGAGAAATTTTTTTTGGGGATAGAAACCTATGGGAATTTATAGAAAATTTTGTGTGATGGACCCCTATTGATAATTTTTTTTTTTAAATATTTAGTTAGATTCTGGGAGGATCTTTATGAAGGACTGGGGAATAAGGGAAATTTTTTTTTTTTGGGGGGGGAAGAAGCTATGTATGAAGAAATTAATTAAAAGGGGAAGAGATGAAATAAATAAAAGTTCAAAAAGTAACGGAAAATTTTCCTCCACGCCTTTTCCCTGAATCCTGGTTTAGAGAGGGTTAAATTTTCGACCAGTGGTATTAAACACTTCAAACGAAGCGAGGAGGGAGTTCACGTCAGGTTAGCTTGAGTGCAGACGGACTCCCGGGGAAAAAGCCCACGGGGAGGTGTTTATCCTCCTTGTAAAGGGTCCCCAAGGCAGGAGTGGAATGGGGTGAGGGGGGCGCCACCCCTGTTGCTGGTCACGATACAGTGAATAGAGGGGGGGAAGTGAGGGCGGCGGAAACCCTGTTGGGCTGTGATGGTGCCGGTGCCCTCCCCGTGGCGCGTGGAGACAGCCAACCTCACGGCTCCCCCACATGACTCCCCTGTTTTATCGCCCAAGAGATAAGGAGGCGGATAAAGGAGAGTATGTGGGGGAGAGTGTAGGATTAAAGTCTGTTTCACTTCGAAAAGGATGAAATGTTTTATTAGATTTTTAATTTAAAAAAGTGTGGCGGAGAGTGTAGATTAAAGTAGTTTTTTTTTTTCTGGTAATAGGATAAATTTGTTTATTAAGTAATTTAGGTTAAAGTGTGGCGGAGAGGTAGAATTAAGTAGTTTTTTTCTCTGTAGAATAATGACGTATTTTATTAAGAAAGATTTAGGTTAGAAGTGTGCGACTTGGGGTTGTTTTATTAGAACTAAGGAAATTTGGATGTACACCAGTTGGGAAGTGAGAAAAAAAGAGTTAAATATATTAAAATTAAAAAATTTTTAAAAGCTTTTGTCATTAGACCCCACCAGATTACTATAGTCTTACACTTTTTATTTTTATTCTTTTTTATTTTTTTTCCCCCGAAATGTGGTGGGGGCAGCAGGTAACCGGGACTGGAGGCCCCAACAAAGTGGGCCTACAATAGCTCATAGGATATCACCAGGGGGCAGGGCTCCTCAAAGGGGTCCCCCCCCCCGCGCCCCCAGACAAAACCAAGAAGGAGGGGAAATCTCCGCCATCATGATATGCTGCCGGTGCCGCTGCCAGAAATAGGGATAGTCTGTACCCTACTCCTGTATAGTAGTACACTACTCTGTATATACGTATAGTGATTTTTACTGTAGTTTATTTATTTTTATGATTTATTTATGTTTTTTTATATTTGCATGACTTAGAAATTTTCATATCATTATAATTTTTTTATTTTTTATTTATTTTTATTATTATTTTATCCTGCATTTTTTCGGATCCTTTCATTACTCGACCACTCCTTGGCCCAATTAGCCGAATCGAGAGGGTTTTTCTGTACAGAAAAGTAAAACTGGGAAAACACAGCCTTTGTTTCCCCTTTTTATCCACTCAATCCTCAGTTTGAACTTCCACAAGTTAAAAAAGCCTTGCTCCCGTCCTAACCCCCTTTGTGTGGAACTGAAACTTTTTTTTTTTTCCGGAATTTTTTTTCAATCAGTTTGGGGTAGATTTTTGTTACTAGTATTTTAGCTAGTCCCAGTATAGCAGTACCGCCCCGTTCAGCAGCCAAGGAGAGGGAGAGCATTTTTTGGGGTTTTTTGTAATTTGCTATCCTTTTTGTTAAAAATTGAAATTAGTGTTTACTAATTAGTTTTTGCTAATTTTGTTAAATATTGATTATTTTCAGTAATTCCCCAAAATATATGCCCAAAAGGTTGTGCTTAAAGTTTTTCACATTGCGCAAGCTAAATATTAGTTAATTGTTCACTTGCGCTTGTGTGGGAGTGTTAAAATTTATTGCACAAGCACATTTACTTCCAAGGTCCTTTTTTGGTTCATGCCCACCACTGCTATCCCCAGCCAACCCTGTTTTACAACACATCACACCCAATCCCTTTTTTTACACTTTTGGGTTTTTTTCCCTATAATTTAAATTGCCTTCAACCATTCCTATAATTTCTTCCAAGTCTTCCTTAATTTTGTCTCAACCAAACTCATATGTTCCGGTTGTCTTTATACTTACGTGGTCTTACTCTCTAACAATGTAGATGTTATGCCATTTTCATTACTAGATGGACACCCTTACATATTTTTTGTACATTCCCTTAAAGCTGATACCATCTCCTTGGTGACATGTCTGTACCATTTTCTCACTTTTTTTATCAAAGACTCTCTAATAGAACCTTCTTTCTCCTCTTTCCATTCTTATGCAATTTTTTTCTTTGCTTTTTTGCTTAATTCATTCATTATTTGTTCTTCCTCTTCATTTTAAGTCTCTTAAACCATATTTATTGAAACATTCTTCCTTTTGCAAATTTCCATGACCCTGCTAAGATTAATTTTTGCTGTTTTTGCTCTGATGTGACGTAATTTTATTTATTTCATTTCATCCTCTATAACTTCACTCCCTGATCCCAATCCTGCATTATTTTCACATGGCTAACTCGTTATTTCTTGTGCCATTCCTTTTCATTCTTTTACTCTAATGTGACGCGGATATATTTCTTCTTTCACTCCATTAGTAAGCATCTCACATTTCTTCTATGTCAGCTGTTTTTCTAACCAAATTTTCTTTTTCTTCTTTGCCAACCTTTACTACTTCTTCCTCTACCCTGATTTTCCAAAATGTCCCCTGAAGTTTACCTTCTCTTCTGTTTTCCTTCTTCCACTCTCGTTGCCACCCCTTCATCTCTTTCACATCATCCAACGCTTCCTTCACTATGTCTTCATTTCTTCTGCATTTTCCTTTGTTTAAGGTTTATCCCACTTACCTTCAAACTTATATTTTCAGCCCTCAACTCGTTCATACTCCTGGTTTTTCTTTCCTCCACTTTCTTGCTGTCTCCTAATTCATGATTCTCTTCTCTTAGTTCATAACCACTTCATGCCATCTTCTTTATTCTCTGTAGTAAGCTTTCTGAATACGCTTTTCTAGATATATGTAGTGTTTTGTCCTCCAGTTTTTATCCTCTTAGCCTCAGTCTGTCCTCGAGTCAAATCCTGAAACCCTGCGATACCGCAGGATTTTCAAGCACACTTCATCTTCAATAATCGTCCAGCCCATTATTTTCCTTTGTCATAGATATGTTAAATATTCATTTAAACACCTACTTCCCCAGAAATAATTATTTCCTCGCCTTATTTCCGTAAAAACACGACTTTTTAAAAAGTGCTGGAAAAAAAATCTGCCCCGTTCAAGCCGCCGCACGATAGTACTGATCGTCACAGGAGTTGTTTTCAACCGAGAGAGAGAGAGAGAGAGAGAGAGAGAGAGAGAGAGAGAGAGAGAGAGAGAGAGAGAGAGAAGAAAAAAAAAAAGAGAGAGACAGAGAGAGAGTATGAGTCCTTCAAGAATCTGCCATTATTCACCTTCCTCCATCACCAACCCCACCCACATCCCCAACACCCATTCCCATTCCCCACTTCAGATCCACCACCAACACCCATCCCCTGCTTCCCACCACCAACACGCCATCCCGCCTTCCCCACCTTCTCCCATTGTGATGGCTCTCCATTCCAATCTGCACTTTGGGTCCCGACGCACAAAACCTTTTCACACATTTCTCGGTGGTCCTATCGGTCGGACTTGTGCAACACTTCTCTGGGAAGGCACAGCGTTCTTGCTGCAGAGCAAGCCCATAAAGGATGCATGTAGATACCATATCGTCAAAAAGATACCAGAAACACCCAAAATTCTTCAAGTACTACTGTTTATTACCTGTGTTTTACATGCTACTGTTCGGCGGGAGCTTGCCGCTCTCCCTTTTGTGACGTCATCGAGTCATGGTGACGTCCGTCTGCTAGTCGCCAGGAGCGTTTTGGAATCTCGGTAATTTACAGATTTTGATTGCGGATTATTTAAAAACGGGTGACTGCATGACAAAAGTGACAACATTTGTTGATATACTTGATAATGGCTACACATATTTTAACTACATTAAATCTGGAATGATCAAATGGTGCCTGGACGATTACTTTTTAATGGCTAGCACTCATCAAGATGAGTGTATGGAGTACATGTAGTTTTGAATTTTTTTTTCTTCTCACTCTCTCGCGCTCTCTATCTTTATCCTTCTTTTCTCTTTCTCTCTCTCTGGGGGAGTCTCTCAGTCTCTATTCTCTTTTTCTTTCTTCCTGTCCTTCAAGACTTTTATATTACGACATTTAATGTAACCCTAGATCAAAAATTTCAAAGAAATTAATAGAACCATGTGAATGTTTTTATATAGTTGGAATGTCCAAGCTTCTCCTACTCACCTGCTGACGACTCAACCCACTTGTCAGAATGCTGAGAAGAAGAATGCACGATGACACAGAGAGACCAAGAGGGGAAAGCCGCAGAAGTGACAGCAACCAGCATCCTTCATGTGGAACCCCTCAGCAGCACATACTTTCACAAGTGGAAGTTGTTTGTAAGGGGTGATGACTGCACGCTGCAAGGGAGAGGTGTGGTGTGAAGTGGTGGAGAGGGCCAATCTTCCTCCAACATAGATGGGGAGCCACCAAGACATTTTACCGAGTGGTGGGCACAGACAGACCAGCCACACAAAAGAATATGTTAGCCCGACAGGAAGAGAAACAGAAACAAACCAGCAGACATTAAAAAACAGACAGATACAGGTAAGGAGACAGAGGGGAAACAAAGACACACACTACACTTCATCACAAATTACCAGGCCAAACAAGACGACAGGCACAGAAAGACAGACCTCCAGCAGGCTCAGTCCCCCCCCCCCCCCCCCAACGGCACAATGCAACCAGCCTCACAGAACTCATACCACGGCACTTAACGCGCAATCAATGTTCCTCCTCAAGCCTGTGGAAGATGGAAAGACGACTGACCCTCGGCACCCTCACCTCCCACCTTCGACACACACCTTCTTGAACCACAGGCAACACCCACATGGCCCTGGGCGCCTCGCCCAACCACGACACTGCTGCCTTATCCACAATGCTTGATCAAGGACTGACATAATACAAAGGATGGATACGGTTGTCGCTGCTGATGGTGGCCGCCTGCGCTGGGCTCTGACACCGTGCAGATGCTGCTAGCACGTGGGGCCAGGAACAGGTTTCGTGATGCACGGGGCAACACAGCGCTCTACCTGGCTCCATAAAGGCCACTGGGAAGTGACGGAAAATCTCGTCAAGGCCAACAAGCGAACGGACAACGGAGAAGGCGATGAGGAAGAAATAATGACGAGGACAGAGAGCTGGAAATAAAAAACTCTTCCTGAACGGTAGACGATGACGAATATTTTGTGACACGTGCAGGTTATGGTAAAGGAGACGGAAAGGGTAAGACACAAGTCTCCATCATAACACCAATTCAAATTAGCAGGGGCTCAACTAGAACTCAGTATGGAATTCACCATCCATAGAGGCTTCCAGCTCTTTGGGTCAAGGTTTGGGCATGGAGGGTGGCTTGGGATCAGAGAAACAAGGCCACAAGTTTCCGTAAAGACTGTTTTCTAGAAAGCGGGACAGGAAGGGACCTTGAGGCAGGGTGGAGACCGCAACACCAGAGTGACTCTTTTGGTCCTGGTGATTTCGGACGCTGTCAGAGGACACCCAACTATCCTGGCATGAGGTTGGATCGCCCAACCACCGTCACCAGAGAGAGATGAAGAGAAAGAACAAAAGAACAGATGAGGAGATTAGGTTAAACGAATGATGCGTAACGAACCTGATTACTGAGCTCTCTTCTCTCTCTCTCTCTCTCTTCGTCTCTCTTTCTCTCTCCCTCTCCTCCTCTCTCTCTCGTCTTCTCTCTCATCTCACCTCCTCTCTCTCTCTCTCTCTCCTCTCTTATGTCTCTCTCTCTCTCCTCTCCTCTCTCTCTCTCTCTACCTCTCTCCTCTCTCTCTCTCTCTCTCTCCTCGGTCTCCTCTCTCTCTCTCATCTCTCTCTCCTCCTCTCATCTCTCTCTCTCTCTCTCTCTCTCGTCTCTCTCCGGTTCTCTCTCTCTCTCTCGTCTCTCTCTCTCATCTCTCTCCTCTCTCTCTCTCTCTCTCTCTCTCACTCTCTCTCTCTCTCCCTCTCGCTCTCCTCTCTTCTCTCTCCTCTCGTCTCTCTCGTACTCTCTCTCTCTCTCGTCTCTCTCCTCTCTCCTCCTCTCTCTCTCCTCTCGTCATCTCTCTCTCTCCTCTCTCTCTCTCTCTCTCTCTCTCTCTCTCTCTTCCTCTCG
Organism: Chionoecetes opilio; assembly: GCA_016584305.1. Lineage (NCBI taxonomy): Eukaryota > Metazoa > Arthropoda > Malacostraca > Decapoda > Majidae > Chionoecetes > Chionoecetes opilio. The sequence goes on from JACEEZ010016432.1 coordinate 12,479, forward strand.
GTCTCTCTCTCTCTCTCTCTCCTCTCTCTCGTTCTCTCTCTCATCTCTCGATCTCTCTCTCTCTCGGCTCTCTTCGCTCTCTCTCCCTCTCTCTCGTCCCTCTCCTCCTCTACCTCTCTCTCTCTCTCTCTCTCTTTTTTCCCTTATGTAAAAGGAATTGAGAGTGAAAGAAATATAGCTTTCATAGAAATATAACAGATATGTTGAATTGAATATTATGTTTGTACTGTAAATTAAATAAAGCTAACATGTTAAGGTGTTTGGTATGTTGTATATCCTGGCCAACAGCACAAGTAGAGGCAGGCATGGGCATACAGACAAAGGATGTTAAGTATTCAGTGATTCGGTCTCTTGTCTTTGTGTGTGATGCAAACACTTTCTTGGGTGCTGGTCTTCCTCCTTTTTAAATCTCCATTCTGATGCAAGTCATTAGTTATGTGGTTAGATAACCGGGTCTCCCCTCATCAAGCGGTGTCGTGCACGGGCTGTTGATAAGTGTGTCTGGGGGCATATTCCCCCACTCTATGCATGTATGTGGTTTCCGAGTGAAGACGCCTGGCTGTAACTTCCGAAACAACCATTAGGTTTTCTCGAAAATACCATCATTATAATTTCCATCACGAAGCTATCATATAAGTTCAGGAAACCTATCTTAACTTCCTCTAATCCTAACCATAACCTAACGTAACCAAACCGACGTGTTTTCAAGAGTAAACACGACAATCTGTTTCCAAAAGAATGGGAATATGTTCCGGGTAATGAATCTAACCGCTGGTGTCTTTGCTTTGATTGTAGGTGCACTGTTTTTTTTTCTTGACATTTAACCATTGTAATCATTACAAAATCACCTGATGTGGGAGATTTTAAAGGACTAATTTTAGGCTGCATAATGTACTGGTCTCCTAACCCTATGAGGCTGTGGAGGCCTACATGCATCTGTCAACCACCCCAAGAGTCATGAAGGTAACACTCAGGCCACAAAGTTCACCTTTCAGGTGTTCCAGGCACCTGTCTGTTCAATACCTGAGGAAAGGACCCACTGCCTCAAACAGCCACTTATTCACACGGATAACCTTTTTTTCTTAATTTGCCTGTTTACCACTTGGTGTATGTATCTTTTCTCATCGCTTGCAACGCACATACAGGAGCAGATTGCTAATCTTTTGGCTCCTGTTTGGGTCTCAAGGTTATCACAACTTGGTTACATCCCATATATATTTTCTGCTACGGTATCACGAGTTATGGTTTGAGAAGAAAACCCCAGGTCCTCTACTTGGTCAGAGGATTAAACCCTGGTCCTCTTGGTTTGTGAGCCCCGTCATAATGGCTCAGTGGCAAAGCAACTTCTTCAATGGCAACGTCCCCTCTGCGTTCAAACCCCAGACTGGCTGCAGAGTTTCATCCTGGCCTGGTGTCGCAATGTGTTGCGTTAATAAACTTGTTGTATGTAGCTACGTATATGTTGAATGTACTAAGATAGTGATCCCTGTATCTTATCATGGGTGTGAGTAACTAAACCCCTGCAGCCAATGGGCCACATTTATACATTTATAATAATGGACCACTGCCTTAGGCTACTTTTATGCCACCACTACTAAGTTCCTATTATTATGAAAGAAAAGAAAAAAACAAAATTGAATATACAGTAAACCCTCTCTAACGCGAACTAAATTGGGAGACCTGGGTCCGAATTACCGAAAGTCTGAATTATCCGATGGTTACCTTTTAGCCCCTCCACACAATAAGATTTAACTCGACATGGCAAAGCAGCACAGATTGCATTACTTGTACTTACCCAAAACATCGGCCTGATACTGAGTCTTGAAATGCAGTACTACGTACTGGTACACAGAGCACTCGGGCATCACTAATTGTTATGATCCACAAAAATAATCCCCCGGTCATCCTTAGAGAGGCAACAAAAAACACGTGGTGTATGAGGGAGCACTCTGCGGGATATGTGGCCAGGAGGAAATAGCGCACGAAAGACTGAGGCAGCTGCGGCCCGCATGGGAGAAGGTCAGACTCACACTAGTAAAGCCTGACATTCGAACTTCTGGTTCGAATTCTGGAAAGTTCTTGAAAAATTCAAACTGGCCTGAGTAACGTCGAATGAATCCGAAGTTTGAATTATCGGTTCAATTAAGAGAGGTTTACTGTATACAAATAGTATATGATTTGTAACGTACAATGCATAAATTGAGTATGTCGATAACTGTAATACTATTCACACCATTGCTGGCTACCATAACATCCTAGTGCGCACAGAATTACTTCTTGCATGGTTAACAAATTGTCTTATCTTATCTGACCTGCTTTATATGCTCTGATACATGTTCCAGGGGACTCCCTCTAGATGGGGGCAACAAAAAAACAAGCCTATTCACTCACAGGCCTTTTCCTTGCACACCTCTCCTCTTCTCGTCTCTCTCTCTCTCTCTCTCACGTCTCGGCACTCTCCTCTCTCGTCTCTCTCTATCTTCACTCTCTCTCTCTCTCTCTCTCCTCTCTCTCCTCCTCTCTCTCTCTCTCATCTTCTGCTCTCTCTTTCTCTCTCTCTCTCTCTCCTCTCTCTCTCCTCTTCTCTCTCTCGCTCTCTCTTCCTCTCCTCTCTCTCTCTCTCTCTCTCTCTCTCTCTCCTCTCCTTTCTCTCATTCTCCTCTCTCTCTCTCTCTCTCTCTTTCTCTCTCTCTCCTCTCTCTCTCTAATCCCTCTCTCTCTCTCTCCTCCTCTCTCTCTCTCTCATCTCTTCTCTCTCTCTCTCTCCTCTCCCGTCTCCGCCCTCTCTCTCTCGCTCTCTACTCCACTCTCTCTCGTCTCTCTCTCGTCTCCTCTCTCTCTCTCCCTCTCTCTCATCTCTCTCTCTCTCTCCTCTCCTCTCTCGCTCTCTCCCTCTCTCTCTCTACTCTCCCTCCCCTCTCTCCTCTCTCTCTCTCTCTCTCTCCTCTCTCTCTCCTCCTCCCTCTCATCTCATCTCTCTCTCTCTCTCCTCTCTCTCTTCTCCTGTCTCTCTCTGTTCCTCTCTTCTCTCTCTATCTCTCTCTCCTCTCTCCTCTCTCTCTCTTCTCCTCTTCTCTCCTTCTCTCTTCTCTCTCACCCCCCCCCCCCCCCCCCACCCCCCCCCCCCCACCCCCCCCTCTCTCCTCTCCTCTCTCTCCTCTCTCTCCTCTTCTTGCTCTCTCTCTCCCCAAATCTCTCATCTCTCTCTCCTCTCTCTCTCCTCTCTCCTCCTCTCCTCTCCCTCTTCTCTCCTCTCTCTCTCTCTCCATCTCTCTCTCTCTCTCTCTCATCTCTCTCTCTCTCTCTCTCTCTCTCCTCCTCTCCTCTCCTCTCTCCCTGCTCTCTCTCTCTCTCTCTCTCCATCTCTCCTACGACTCTCTCCTCTCTCTCTCTCGTCTCTCTCTCTCTCTCTCCTCTCTCTTCTCTCTCTCTCTCTCTCTATCCTCTTCTCTCTTCTCTCCTCTCCCTCTCCTCTCATCTCTCCTCTCTCTCCTCCTCCTATCTTCTCTCCCTTCCTCTCTCTCCTCTCTCTTCTCTCTCTCTCATCTCTCCCTCCCTCTTCTCTCTCTACTCTACTCGTCTCTCTCTCTCCTCTCTCTCCTCCTCCTCTCTTCTCCATCTCCTCTCTCTCTCTCCTCTCGTCTCATCCTCCTCTCTCCTCTCTTCTCCTCACTCCATCCCTCTCTCTCTTCTCTCTCTCCTCTCTCTCTCTCACTCTCCTCATCTAATAAGAATCATCCCCCTCACACCCAACCACTATTCCACTCATATCAACGCTTCCCATCGTCTCACACATTCCACCGTTCATCTGCTTTCCTGAATTTACAAAAAACTATCTTAATTCATAATAAATAATTTAGTCCACCAGTACCACCTTCATCCAGGACACTTGTATGGGACTTGATTTGAACAAAAAAAATATGGACCCTATTAGGGGCCATTACTCCATACATGGCTCTTTGTACATGAATCAATCTGAGTAGTATTACAAGTTTCTAAAGTGTACCCCCACCACATGGCACGAGCCCTGAGGTGGTGCAAGCATTCCTGGAGGAGGTGGAAGGCCTGCAGCAGAGGAGGTGGAATTAGTGACCCGACAGGAGATCATCACCCTAGACCGGCCCCCGCAGGAACACCAAATTCGGGAGCTACTGAACCAGCTGGCGGGGCACAGGGCCAAGGCAGTAAGACTCCGCGCATGTTGATTTATGTGTGGGGAAGCATTTCAATGCGGATGCCCAGAGGCTTTGTGAAGGACAGCAATTGAATAAAGGTGTGTATTTGGCCTATTTTGTTTAGATTGAGTCAAGTTTTTGTATATCCATTCCAAGACATTCCCATCCAAGTCACCTTCCCTATTTCCTAAACATCCATAGCATCTTTATTAATCCACACTTACACTTTTGAGTCAAGACACAAATTGCAACAGCTTTGTTTTAATATTGTTTGATTATTGTTTATTGAGTTGTTCTTTATGAATATTTCCAAAAATGGGAACCAGGTTTTCAACCCAGAAGTTACCATAATTTGCCATGTTGTTTCAAATGGCCGCCCTTTAATATTAAGCCCCATTATCTCTAAAAATACTCATTTTAGCACAATAAGTGCATTTATACTTTGAATAGTATACAATGACCCAGTGAAACTATAAAATATTTTTTCAAACTCAAATGACAACCCGTCTAAAAACATGTAGTGTCAAAAGGTAAAAAATTTAAAAAAAATAGGTCAAAATTACTTTTTATTTAACAAAAAAAGTGCAAATTTAAGACAGCTAATGAATATAATTTTTAAACAATATTAATTGTGCTTTTTATATGATTTGTTAATACCCTGTTCCCGAAAGTTACCTAATGAAAGTGTAGGCCTATGTCAAGACTTTACAACGTTCCGATCACAATCAAATTAAAGAACCATACATATGGTTTAACTGTTATATATGCACATTAGGTGTTTCATTTTATTTGTGGTTGTTTTCTTTCCTTTTTAGATACATACTGTTGAATTAGTAGTCAATTAATCTAACTATGTTTGTGCTAGGTCCGTCTGGCAATTTCCGCAAATTCCAAGTGCAGTACATTCCGTTTTTCCCTTTTTCTTGCAGGACAGATCAGTGTTGTCACAGTACTTCCATGCTTTGCAACTACATCCCTTAAGAGGGGGCCATCAGGAGGAGCTGTTCTGCCTGTGCCATTTTGGCAGGCAACAACCTCATGTTTGACTATTCCATCCCCAATCTTTCTTCCTTTTCCGCTTACGAATTTTATTTCCATTACAAAGCACAATTATACCCAACATAATAACTACCACATGACTTTCAAGAGTAACCGCAATGTTTCCAAAACTGGGAATATGGTCCGGGAATGAATACTAAACGCTGGTGTCTTTGCTTTTTTTGTAGGTGCAAGTTTTTTTTTCTTGACATTTACCATTGTATTTCCAAAACAAATAACCTGAGTGGGAGATTTAAAGGACTAATATTTAGGCGGGCATAATGTACTGTCTCCTAACCCTATGAGGTCTGTGGAGGCATACATGCATCTGTCAGCACCCCAAAGTCATGAGGTAACACTCAGGCCACAATAGTTCACCTTTCAGGTGTTCCCAGGCACCGGGTCTGTTCAATACCTGAAGGAGAGGACCCACTGCCTCAAACAGCCACTTATTCACACGGATAATCTTTTTTTCTTAAATTGCCTGTTTACCACTTGGTGTATAGTATCTTTTTCATCTCTTGCAACACACATACAGGATAAGGACTTGCTAATCTTTTGCTCCTGTGGGTCTCAAGTATCACAATTGGCTTACATCCATATATTTTCTGCTACGGTATCAAGTTATGGCGTTGATGAAAACCGGAAACCCCAGGTACTCTACTTGGTCAGGATGTAAACCCTGTCCTCTTGTTTGTGACCGTCAGAATGGCTCAGTGGCAGCAACTTGCTTTCCATGTGCAACGTCCCTGCGTGCAAACCCCACTGCTGAAAAGAGTTCATCCTGGCTGGTGGCATGTGTTGCGTTCAATAAACTTTTGATGTAGCTTACGTATGTGAATGGATCTAGATAGGACCTGTATCTTATCATGGGGTGTGAGTAGACTAACCACTGCACCATGGCCACATTATACATTTATAAATAATGAGGACCACTGCCTTAGGCTACTTTATGACCACACTACTAGTACCCAAATTATATGAAAGAAAAAAAAAACAAATGATATACAGTAAAACCCTCTCTAACGGAACTAAATTGGGGGAAGAACCTGGGTCGAATTAGCCAAAGTCAATTACCCATGGTTACCTTTTAGCCCCTCCACACAATTAAATTTACTGAAACATGGCAAAGCAGCACGATTGGCATGTCCTTGTATTTTACCAAACTGGCTGATACTGAGTCTTGAAATGCAGTACTACGTACTGTACAAGAGCACTGCGGGCATCACTAATTGTTATGAATCCAAAATAATCCCTTCAAGTCTAGAGAGGCAACAAAAGACACAGTGGTTGTATGAGGGAGCACTCTCGGGGATGTTGCAGGAGAAAGAGCGCGAAAGACTGAGGCAGCTGCGGCCGCATGGGAGAGGTCAGACTCACACTAGTAAAGCCCTGACAATTCGAACTTCTGTTCGAATTCTGGAAAGTTGTTGAAAAATTCAAACTGGCCTGAAGTACGTCGAATGATCCGAAGTTTGAATTATACGGGTTCAAATTAGAGAGGGTTTACTGTATACAAATAGTATTATGAGTTGTAAAGTACATGCATAAATTGAGTATGTAGATAACATGTAATATTCACACACATTGCTGGCTACCACTAAACATCCTAGTGCAGCACAGAATGACTTCTTGCATGGTTAACAAATTGTCTTATCTTATCTGATCCTGCTTTATATGCTCTGATACATGTTCCAGGGGACTCCCTCTAGATGGGGGGCAACAACAAAAACAAGCTATTCACTCACAGCCTTTTCCTTTCACACTTCTCTCTCTCTCTTTTCTCTCTCTCCTTCTCTCTCTCTCTTTTCTCTCTCTCTCATCCTCTCTCTCTCTTCTCTCTCTCTCTCTGTTCTCTCTCCCCTCTCTCTCTCTCTCCTCCTCCACTCTCTCTCTCTCTCTCTCTCTCTCTCTCTCTCTCTCTCTCTCTCTCATCCTCTCTCCTCTCTCCTCTCTCCTCTCTCTTTGCTCTCTCTCTTCTCTCTGCTCTCTCTCTCTCTCTCTCTCTCTCTCTATTCTCTCTCTCTCTTCTCCTCTCTCTCTCTCGTCTCCTCTTCCTCTTCTCCTCTCTCTCTCTCTCACTCTCTCTCTCTCTCTCTCTCATCATTCTCCTGCTCTCTCTCTCACTCAGTACCACCCACCTCTCCATCTCACTCCCTTCTATTTTCTCTTTCTTATCGACTTCTTATCTCAGCGCCATTCTCCTTCCCTATCTTGATGTCCCCGCTCTTCTGTACAAATATTACATTATTTAGTCCCGACCACCTTCATCACTTATTGGACTTGTTCTAGACCTTTATCCTTACTCTATGCTCTTTCTATTCTAGGGTATTTTCAGTTCTGTAAACCCCCAGCATGGCCAAGAGCCCTGAGGTGGTGCAGCAATTCCTGGAGGAGGTGGAGGCTGCAGCAGAGGAGTGATTAGTGACCGACAGGAGATCATCACCCTAGACCCGTCGCAGGAACACAAATCGGGAGGCTCTGAGACGCTGGCGGGGCAGGGCCAGGCAGAGACTCGCGCATGTGGATATGTGTGGGAAGCTGTTCATGCGGATGCCCAGAGCTTTGTGAAGGACAGCATTGATAAAGTGTGTGTATTTGCCTATTTTGTAGGATTGAGTCAAGTTTTTTATCCATTCCAAGACATTCCCATCCAAGTCACCTTCCTATTCTAACATCCATAGCAGCTTTAGTATACCACACTACACTTTTGAGTCAAATAAATTGCAACAGTCTTGTTTTATTGTGATTATTTTTTATTGAGTTGTTCTTTATGACATATCCAAAATGGGACGCAGGTTTCAACCCAGAAGTTACCTAATTTGCATTTTTTTCAAAAGGGCCGCCTTTATAAAAAGGGGCCCTTTATCTCTAAAAATACTATTTTTAGCACAAAAAGGGGTTTTTTATACTTAAATAGTAAATAAACCATTTGAAATATAAAATATTTTTTAAAAACTAAAAAAATACCCGTAAAAAAATGTGGGAAAAGGGAAAAAAATTTTTAAAAAAATGGGTAAATTACCTTTTTTTTACAAAAAAAAATGCATTAAGACATAATGATAAAAATTTTTAAACTATTAATTGTTTAATAGATATTGTCCTTCCCAAGTTACCTATGAAAATGTAGGCCTTGTCAAGATACAACATCGATCACAATCAAAAATTTAAAAACATACAATTAAAGTTTTTATGCACATTAAGGTGTTCATATTTGTGTTCTTCTTTTAGATCATACTGTGAATTTGTAGTCAAAATTAAACAAAAAATGTTGGCTGTCCGTCTTTGGGAATTTCCGCAGATTCAGTGCAGTACAAACCCGTTTTTCTTGCATGAACATATCAGTGGTGTCACAGTACTCCATGCATTGCAACGTAGATTTAAGAGGGCATCAGGAGCTTTTGCTGTCCTTTTTGCAGGAAAACAAATCTCATGTTGATATTCCTCCCCAATTTTCCCGGCTTCAGGACCATTTTCCTATATATTTGAGTCTTAATACACACTATAAAAATTTTAATTTGGCTGCATCAGTGTTGGTGGAAGTTTTTTGATTAAAAAGTAGATGTGTTGAAGCTCTTACAACTTTTCACCAAAAGCTTTCCTCCTTAAGATTTCAAACTTGTATCTCGTCCCCCAAAAAACATCCAATGTTTACCCCAGCATCTCTTTTCATCGTGGCTAGCTGAACTCACATGAAAGTTTACCTCTGATTAGCTCTTAGATTTTTAATCCCCTAGCAGCAACCTTTGCCAAGGTAAAAAAAAAGGTCCAATAAATTATTAGACATTGCAACCCCAGTAACATTTTTGAAATTTACAACCTGTGGGGAAATTTTTGAGGGAAATTTAACCCTAGCAAGATATAAAACAATGGCTTTTACTTTAGAATATCCCAAATGCATGTAGAAATAGCTTTTTTGAGGTTTAAAACCCAGGAGAGGGGGGAAAAACCTAAAAAAAAACATAACAAATTGGGTATAAAAAGTTTTTCATTAAAATAATCAAATAATTTTAAAAATTCCCCGATGCTGGTTCGGATCCCGCATGGTGTTAATGTATATACTGGATCAAGATATTTACTCTCCATTGCTAGACCCCAGGAGTTAAATGGGGCTATGAAAACCCTAGAAACCAGGACAAAAAAAAGGAAATGAAAATTAATTAAAAGGTAGAAAAAAGGACTTGAGCAAGGGGGACCCCCACTTTACCCTGACAGTAACTGTGAATTACCCTTATAGTGATCGTGACTTAATAAATTTTGCTTCACATTTGCTGAAATTTTGACGAATACGGTGAATGTTAATTTCTCCCAGGAGGCTCCTAAAGTCACTATTCGTATATTACCAAGGGGCATAAAGGGGAGCAAACCGTTTAATGACATATCGATTTATTAATACGATTGATGTGCTTAAAGGGCCCCTTGATCATTGGTCTCCCACTATTTTACACACCTATCCCAGCCTGGGCGTTTAAAAAAATTCCCTTTAACTTAACAATAGGCCTACCCGCCATGGGAAAAAAATTGGCAAAATGGGCCCCTAGCCTATGCTAAGGCCCCATCAATTACCACAGTAGCGATAGTTAACTCCTACCCAGTGTTTTTCTATCTAAATGCTATGCTAAATAGGCCTTTTAAAGTTTTAATATTGGCCGTTATTTAAGCTTAACTTTCCAAACTTTTATCCACTAATATTTGCTGTAAAATATTGGACTTACCACGTACGCAACAGGCATATACATCAGTGACTGCCAATGTTGAGTTGAACGTTGAAATGCTCATTAACACTGTACATGAACAGTACACAGGCCCAAGCATGTGCTGCATACACACCATGATATTCCAGGTAGCATACACATCTCATTATTAAATAACAGCAACCTGACACTATGTACAGATCTACTAGGAGAGAGATAATATATCATGCTAATAATTATAATATAACCAGGGAGTTTCCTCGAAAACAGGTAGTTATTGTTGTGTATATAAACACTAATTAGCATCACAGTTGGCAAGGAGTATGATGCAATGGGGTTGGGGTCAAATTACTATCCAAGATGATGCAGCTTATGGCAAGTTGATGGTGTGGTTGGAAGAAGGGTGATCATCGAAGAGGGTGGGGTGGGATTCAGGGGTGTCTAATTTGTATTAAAACAGACCTAGAAAATGTTGAGAAAAGAAAATGTATTCAGATTATATAAAAAAAATTTCAAGGTATGCAACTATGGATGGTGTACGTATGCCTGTATGGCACTAATAATTATTAGTGCCATACAGGCATACGTACACCATCCATAGTTGCATACCTTGAAAATTATTTTGCCACTGAGGGCAGTGACTCTATAATCTTGTTTTTTAAGAGGCGACGCAAAATATTAATCATGCATAAAATACATTTCCCGTAAAAACGGCCATTTGACCTATTTTGTACAACTTGACCTTTGACCTACATGTTTAGAGGGGTCATGTGAGTTTGAAAATATGTTTTTCAGATTCACTGGATCATGTTAGTATTCAAGTGTAATGCACTTATTCTGCTAAAAATGAGTAGTTTTAGAGATAATGGGCCATATATATATAAATGGCGGCCATTTTGAAATTATGCAAATTAGGTAACTTCTGGGTTGAAACCTGTGTCCCATTTTGTATACGTCATCAATAACTACTTAATAAACAATAATTAACAATAAAACAAACTGTTGCAATTTGTTTGACTCAACATAGCAAATTACTCTAAATATGGTCGACTATTCTTGTGTGGTACTTTGTCAAAAGTTCTTTTCAAATCCAAGTGAGCACAATCCACCCATCAATTTCTTTCTTGTACCACATCAATAACTCTTGAGTAAAAAAGCATAGTAGATTAAAGACACATGAATTCCTGACTCGGAAACCAAATGGTTTGTCAGGCAATATTTCCATTTTTGCCAGATACCTGATCCATCTGTGTATAATGGAATAACTTTTCAATTTCTTTCTCATATACACTAGGGTCCCGCATAAAGCGTGTTCGCATAAAGCGTTTCCCCTATAAAGCGAACAACCTAAAATATATAAAAAAAAAAAAAAAAAAAAAAAAAAAAAAAAAATCCAAAATTTTCGTTAGGAACTAATTTGATCATATAGAACGATTCCGCCATCAAAGCAGGGCAAATCCGAGGAGTTCTCATATAGAGAGCCGAAATATCGTACAAAACGTGAGCAGGCAGCCATAAGAAGGCTTGCGGCAGCTTGCGTTTTCTGTTAACTCGAGGCACTTTTCGTAAGCCGGCTTGCCCAACTGGCGCAAGCCGTGGCAAGGGTGAGTGAGTAGCAATGGCGGTAGCGACCGCGAAATTCTCATCCATTATTACCAAAAAAAACATTCTTGTGAAGGATATATGTTGTGATCCATTCACAATATCGTCAGTGTAAGGTAATCAGGTCATTGAAGATTCTTTAGCTGCGGTGTCGTATCACTTTATTGATTCAACCTGTCAAAAAGTTTAATGAAAAATCTGATCCAAAAAAAAGTCACTCAAAACAAATAACTAAAACGAAAATCCAAAACTAATCCATAAGTATCGATCAAAAATCAAAGTTGTATATCGGTAAAATAAATAAAATAGAATGAATCCATAAACTAAAATAAATAAATTCACAAACAATCACCACAAGTACCTACCGATAACCGTGCACTAGAATCTAACCATATGTTTCATGGCTCTGCCAACTCAAAGCTCACTTATCACCCTTATATAAAGCCAAAGTGCAGAACTACAACTAATATGTTAATCCTAAACAATGTTGCTGTCCCAAACCTGACCTTAATACATAAATAATTATAATCAACAAGTGAAGACCTAAGCACATAGAAAATACCGAAACGCCGGACATACCTTTCACACGTCGACGCTGACCTCCACCCAGGCTGGATCTAACAGCCCCGCTACACCTCAGCCCTGTCATCACTGACGGCCTCCTTCCAGCTTAAGTAGCGTAATACTATTCAATCTCAAAATACTAATTCTCGTCAAAAAACATTATACAATGATAAATTTAAACATTACATCAGTTACCCTATGAACAGATGCCAATATGCAACTACATTTATAAATATATACAGAATTAAATCAAGATAAAACACCAAAACACAACCCAAAAATATAACCCACACAGGTGAGATCCGCCCACTACTCCCCGGTAGTTACAGTAGTACTGTATATAGTTATACAAATAAAGTACAATAAAACCATAGGAATATTTATGTCTAACCTATTAAAAATGCAAGAAGCATATTGTGATTTTCCCCAAAATCACAATACACTTCCTGCCTCAAAAGGAAAACCTAACTACTGCTCTTCCACTGGAAGAAGAATTACTAAGCTATGCACAGATCTTGTCACATTTACATCTCGTTGGCCTGAATATTTATTTCCCAGCCTATTCAATTTATAGCGAAGCATAACATCTCTAACTTTTCCATCTTTACTTCTGAGAGCATTTACAACTTGTGCAATTTTCCATTCCCCCTTCAAAACATTAAGGTCTCTCACCAACACAATATCTCCAGATTGAACATTCCGTGTATCCACATGCCATTTCTGCCTAACTATAAGACTGGGGAAATAATTGCGGATCCATTTCTTCCAAAACGCATCTATTATCTTATTCTTGAATGCAGACCTCTTACTAAATGTGCTACTTTCATCCCACAGTCCATCAGGCACTGTGAGTGTAGAACGACCCAATAGAAGATCATTAGGACGAAGGGTAGAACCGTTGTCGATATCAGAACCTCTCTTATATCCAATTGGTCTCTCGTTCAGAAGATTAGCTATATCAAACATGACCGTTTGTAACTCGCCATATGACAAAACAGAGTCCCCAATAATTCTACAAATAGATCTTTTCACTAATCTAATCAATGCCTCACTGCATCCGTTCTCCCACGGTGCGCCTGCTGACTTATTAAATTCCTAGGAGAGACCCTCAAACCGTCCAAAATTAGCTATGTCTTTACGATTTAACTTAGGAACCATGTCTCTCAACTTTTTATTAGCTGACACTAGCTGTGTACCATTGTCGGAAAATACCTTTCGTGGAAAACCTCTTATAGATGTGAACCTTTTAAATACTTTTAAGAAGCTCTCAGTATCATAACCTTCTGCAATATCTATGTACACCGCTCTGGTTGCCATACAGTTAAATATTACTGCATATACCTTTGTTTTCACTCTTTGTTTTACTGTATCACAAACAACAAATGGTCCAAAAAGATCAAGGGCTACATTGAAAAAAGGTGGTGAGGGTTCAAGTCTCTCCTTTGGACTGGCAGTCTGGCAGTTTTTTCACCCATACATTGAGAGGCACATTTCTTGTCAATCATACGGCAGGTGATGCACTGCCGTTTCACAGATTTGATAACTCCGAGCTCCTGGCATCCAAAATTTAAGTTGCAATTTAGCAAGACAAGCCTCAACACCAGCATGATCTTTCTGATGTACCTTTCTTATGTATAGTTTCGTGAACGGGTGATCTGCTGTTAGAAGAATAAATTCATCACGGTCCCAGTTATCTTTCATCCACTTTGATATTCTAGTTCCTACCACGACTACTTTATCTTCATTGAGTTTCGGCCCAAGTTGTTTGAACCTCTTTTCTCAATCTGGATAAAGAGAAAGTTGCACTTGTTTGACCCAGTATTTCTCGGCAGTTTGCAGCCATTCAGATGAAGGCTCTTCACATAATGCTTTCAACGACCTTGCCTTAACTACTTGTAATACCCGAGCTGTGACTGAAAGCACTTTCTTATAACTGCTAAATCTAACAATATCTATAATTGGCTTTACCTCCTTAACCTCACAGGTATTGACCGTTGCCTTCACAAACACTGTGTCAGGTAATTCTTCCTCAAAACTTTGCTTCACAGGCCATTTATCATAATCTAAGTAGAGAAATTCTGAGCCTCTTTGCCAGACAGAATCTGGTCCTAATTCTGAAGGAGCACACTCCCTTGTAGTCATATCAGCTACATTAGCTTCAGACGGCACCCAGCACCACTCTGTTGGTTTTGTCCTAGATTGTATCTCCGCCACCCTATTTGCAACAAAGGCATTAAACCTAAATGACTCCTTTTGAATCTGGGCTCGTACTATGGAGGAGTCTGTTATATGAATAACTCTTTGGAACTTGAACTGCATTTCCTTTTCAATTACACATCTCAAACGACTAGCTCTGACAGCACCACATAATTCTAATCTCGGTACGCTGATTTGTCTAGTTGGTGCAATTCTGTTCTTGGAACACAATAAATGAGAGCTGAATGAACCATTAGACAACTCCCATCTGATGTATGCCGCAGTTCCATATGCCTTGTTACTGCCATCAGCGAAAATTACCAATTTTGGATTGCCCACTCCGTTGATGGTTTTACACATCTGCGAAATTCCAAGTCTTTCAATAGAAACATTTCCTTGAATAGTGATTTGGCCTTCTCATACAAAGTTTCATTGATTGGTTCATCCCATCCTCTTTGTCGACTCCCATCACCTTCCATAGCTATATCTCGCATCAATAGTTTTGCCTTCAGGGTAAAGGGAGTAATAAATCCAAGAGGATCATACAAGGTCGCAATCTGACTAAGTAATATGCGTTTCGTCAGCAAGCTTGGTAGACGCATTTCTAAGTCACATACCACAACATCCGGTCCACTTCTTCCTTGTCGAACTTTCTTTGAAAAATTGAGTTTGATTTTGAAAGAAAATCTATCATCTTTAGGTTTCCAATCTAGACCCAAAACCTATTCGTGATTAGTATCCAACATTTTCTCATTAAGGCATCTATCATCTCCAGACATGACCCACTGTTTCATTACAAATCCTCCTGCTTCTAACACTTCCTCCACTTGTCTCATCCTTTCAACAGCTATTTCTGCACTATCAAAGCTTCCTAACACGTCATCCACGTAAGAATCTTCAATTACCATCTTTGCAGCTAAAGGATACTTGACATTCATTTGAGCGGTCTTCCTCAATGCCACCATGGCTATTGCTCCCCCAGGTTTATCTCCAAATGTCTTTAGTATATAATGATCAGGAATTTTCTCCGCGTCTAAGTCTCTCCAGATGAATCTATGAGTATGCATATCGAACTTTGATATTTTAACATTGTTGTACATTTTCTTTATATCCCCAACTATGCCAACTCTGTTCTGTCTAAAACGCATAGGAATACCTAATAGACTGTTTAGCACGTCAGGCCCTTTAGCAAGAAAATCGTTTAGGGCAACGCCTTGGAACGATGCTGCTGAATTAAAAACTATCCTTAGTGGTGTTGACTGTGATTTTGGCTTATGAACTTCATGGTGTGGCAAATAAAAGATGGGGCCTTCATAACTCTCCACTTCTTGCTTGGTCAACTTCTGTGCGACTCCTCTCGACGCCATATCATTCATTTGTTCTTGGTATTTTGAACAGTACTCAGTCCCCATCTTTTGAAGTCTTTTCTCTGTTGATTTTAATCGAGCTAACGCCATGGGGAAACTATTAGGTAGCTTATAAGGGTCTGAAATCCAAGGGTATTCCGAAATCCAACACTTATTACCCTCATCATAGTGTAAGCAAGGACTATTGGTTTGATAACTGGTCTGTATTCTGGGACTGAGAGTGCTGTGAAGTGTGGGGCAGGTGTATCCGGCTTCTTTCCTGTGAATACAGGAGTGAGGCAAGGGTGCGTCCTTGCCCCATCACTTTTCAACGCTTGTATGGACTGGGTATTGGACAAGGTTGTAGATCAAAGTGATTGTGGAGCATCCGTTGGCAACACCAAGATCACTGATCTTGTTTTTGCCGATGATGCAGTAATCTTTGCTGAGTCGCTGGAGGTCCTGGTGATGGCTCTCGAGGCGCTGCACGAGGAGGCAAAGCCTTTGGGACTTGAGGTCTCCTGGCTCAAGACCAAGGTCCAGGTGTTTGGAGACTTACTAGATGAAGCAGTACAGTCTGTCCATGCGTGTGGCGAGGACATTGAGATCTTGGAAAGTTTTACATACCTTGGTAGCGCAGTCCATAATGACGGCGGGTCACGTCAAGAAGTCTTACGGTGGATTGGCATAGCCCACGGTGTTATGGACTCGCTCAGCGGGAGTATTTGGCGTTGTCGTTACCTGTGCAGGAGGACAAAGATCCGGATCTTCAAATCGCTTGTGATCCCTGTCTTACTCTATGGTTGTGAGACATGGACACTAAATAGTGACTTGAAGAGATGAATCAATGCCTTTGGTAATAGGTGTCTTCGCAGAATCATGGGGTATCGCTGGGATGATTACGTGTCAAATCAGCGATTGCACCGTGAGACTGAATCGAGGCCTATTACCTGCATAGTCCGTCAGCGCCAACTTCGGCTATATGGGCATGAGGCACGCTACCCTGAAACCGATCCTTCCCATCGGGTTGTATCTGTAAGAGACAATCCGGCGTGGAGGAGGCCAAGGGGGCGCCCACAAGGCTCGTGGCTGGGGCAAGTTGATGTTTCTTGTCGAGAGCTGCTTGGTATGGGAAAGGAGCCTGCATGGGAACTCGCGAGTGGTGACCCTCGGGAGTGGCGTCGTAGGGTGGGTGAGGCGACGCGCCCCCTGGCGTATGCCCCCAATGATTGATTGATAGTGTAATCCGTCTTCAATAAGTCTAAGTTCCCTTTCCTCCCTTATAGTTAAATCTCCTGTCAGGGAACAACCTCCACACTTACATCCACCACATCTCGGGGTACATTGAGTTGAGTTGAGTTGACTAAACTTTCAGTCAAAAAATATTCTTCAATAACCTTGTTAGGGTTTGGCCGAGGCATGAGAAGCCACTCTTCAGGCTTAGAACAGGTAACATGATTTATTTGAACATTGAAACTTATGCTTGCTCTCTCCATCTAGACTTCCTCAAAGGCAGAATCCGAAATCATTAGCCATCAGTTGAACATTGCGAATTGTTTTTACGACTTGTGGTAAAAGGGCGCAATAATCTGATCCAATCAATAACTCAATGCGTCCACTAGGTCTTTTTAATTGCCACTGTTGCAGTCCAAACATGTGTGAAAATATAGTTAGGTCTACTTCACTTGATATGGCAGTTATTTCAGTTATACCACATGCATCAATTACTCCTTCCCTTCCAAATTTATCTCTCAACGGTACTTTATATACATAACTTTCTACCTTCTCTGTTTGTCCTCCAATTTTGGTTAAGCTTAGACTTATAGGTGTACCAACGAGGCCCAATTTACTTGCCATCCTATTGGTTATCAAACTTATATTACTTCCTGAATCATAAAGGGTGGGTATAGCTTAATCACCACTGTTCACGTAACCTGTCATAAGCATCACTCCATCCCTCTTCATATGGCTAGTTGTGGCTTCCATAGTCGTGCTACCTGTCTGAATGAATATGTGATGAAGAGTAGAATAGTGATATCTTCCACAATATTCCCCATTAACAATAATTCTACAGGCAGATCTTTGGTTACAGTTTCTTGCTAAATGGCCTTCCGTTAGGCACATATAACATAATATATTATACCCTTACGCTTTAGATATTCGAATTTTGTCTCCTTCGTCCACTGTTTGAAAGCTGCACAATCCTTTAACTCATGAGTATCTGATTCATGTACAGAAAAAAATTTCAAATTTCCTCTGGGTTCAAAATTCAATCTACTTTTCACTGTTTCTCCCTGAAACCTTTTATTACTAGCCAGAGATATATTAGCTAAACATTCTAACATTTGGTTTTTAAATGTTTCCTGTCCTAAAGTTACCATATTTGCCGGCGCATAAGACGCAGTTTTTTCCCTAAAAAAGGAATGCAAAGTTCACCCTGCGTCTAATGCGGCCATATTAGCGAATGAGAGGTCAGGCAGATAATGCAGAACAGCCGGTGGTGTATTACTAAAGGGGTCTGGAGTGATCTGTGTTGAGCAGTAGTCCACTGAGCACAAATTTGTAACTGTGTTATCAACAGTGATGCATAATACTAAGAAAAGGTTGGAGTTTAAGAGAAAACATGAGCTGGGGCAACAAGATAGCGATTGTTGCTGCCAAGACGGCCGTGTCAGAAGTAAACATCATCCACCCCCCGCTGCTGCTCTCCAATGTAAAACGTCTGATATCTCAGGTCTGCCGCTTCACCTGGGATACTTCACTCGGCGAAGCCCTCCGCGCATCCACCTTGGGTCATTACCGCTCAGACTCCTCCCCGCACCCATGGAAAAGACAAATCTCCCGCATATTAGATGTCGCTTTAACCCGCATTCGACTAGGGCCACACAAGTTGACACAACAGTTGGAAGATGATAGAAGGGAGGCAGAAAATGGTGCTGGAATTTTCGCTGGAATGAGTATTGTTGATAAATGGAATAGTGAAACAAAGAGCATGTTAAAGTTTTATTTGAAGGAGTGTGAGCGGTGAGAGGGAGGTGTAGTATCTTGGGGAGTCTGTCTATACACACAAGGATGGAGAAAGGGCGTCGTGGCTTTGTAGTTTATTTGACAGCGAGTCATTGTACAACGTGCGGACAAGAGGTGCGCGGCGTGTGTATCTTTGTGTGTCCTGTGGCTGACTGAATTACCTGGCTGGTGTTGCAGTTATGTCGGCGAGGACAAGTCAGGTCAGCGTCAGGTCACCCTCTAATCTTGGTCCCAGATATGGGGGTGGCCTAAGCCGATGCAGGTGTGTATGTGCGTGTGTGTGTTAGCACCGCTACAGTGGTAAGCAAGGTGAGATAGGAGACAGCATAGACCTTTATACCACCTCGACCCTTCAATCCTCACCCCTTTACTTCTCCGGATAAGGAAACTGTATGAAAGTGCTAATAAAAAGGTTGCAACGGTACCTGTAGATGGGACAAAAATCTTCTACACGGTACACCAAGACCAAGACCCATCACGGCACCACACCGTCCGACTCAAGGCCGAATCACACCATACCATCATGGTGACACGGCACCGTCTCATCACATTCGTTAGAATTTCATACATTCAAACAAATAGACGTGTTACACTAAACGGTGCGCCGCCGTCACGGCTCCAATACATCACCGTCATGTCACGTAACGGTTTCTGGGGAAGAATATTTTAACGTAATGAGACTGTTCCGTGCTGATATTTGTCGTTTTCTCAAGACTTTATGTACCCAAAACAGTGTCTTTTAGAGTTCAACTCCTCTTCTTCATCCAACATATCGAAGTGCTATTAATGCAATTTTTTTTCAACCATAGCCTCTGAGGCACCATGTCTGCTTAGAGGGTGAGCAGGAACTGCCGAAAATGACGGAACCTTGACGAATAGTGTGAATACAAGGAACGGCTGACGGAACGCTACCGTGATTTCAGACTGTGAACCAGCCTTCACCTGTAGCTACCTTCCTGAAGAAGACTAATCAACCCTCACGACTGTGATAGATTCATAGGTGTAAACAGGGCAAATATCGTCGATCCCGACAACGGTGCCCTTCAACAATTACAACAATAACAGCAAGGTAGAGATGGTTACCTTACAGTGTTATCTAAATGTCTTCGTAAATTTTTGTTATTGGGCAACCACCGATTTCGAGGCCAAAACTTAGTCCTCCTGAATAGTTTTGGTGTGTTTTGAATTAATCTGGCTCTCGTTTTTGTCGGAAATCAATGTTTGTTTACGTGTGTGTGGGGGGGGGGGGGGGGGCATTCTGCCCCTCCAGGTCTGCCCCACAAACATTGCTACGCTTCACACTGCCATATTATTGGTAATTTTCGTTTTTTCTCTATATCATCTGTTACTAAACCAAACCCCACCTCTAACCTAACCTAATCTGATTTAACCTAACTTAACTTTCTGGCTGAAATAACGGTAGATTTTCGGTACTACGTGTAATGCCATTATTATTCAATTACGCAATGGAAAATGGGGTTCAAAATACTCTGAATGAAGAAAGCTACACGATGATTGAAGGTAAGAGTCCTAGGACTTTTGAAAGCCCACTACCAAAATAATACCAATATCTATGCAAATTTTCCACAAGGTCTAAACACATAGCAGAAAAGCAACAAAGGCATACCTACAACATTAAATCTAAGCTATATGTCATAGGTAGCAAAATATGAGAATATCAATTCATAGGGGCATCCTGCAATATATTATGACCGATTTTGGTTACCCTGTCATTCCTTTTACATTTTAACTAGTATAATTTTCTATTCACATTCACTGCACTGTGAATATTGTATTTAGGTACATGCTCATAATCATTTGCTTTCCCCTACAAATCCCTTTTTTTTTTTTTTTTTTTAATAACTTGATAAATTTACGAAATTTTTGTTTTCCCTCAAAAACACCAATATTTTTTTCTCTCAAAACCTCCTTGTAAAATAGGGGTGCGTCTTATGCGGAGGTGCGTCTTATGCGCCGGCAAATACGGTAACTGTTTAACAGCGTCTGTAAGTTCCGACTCCTTGGAGGTATCTTCGCGAGCACATGAACTGTGGCCTTAGTACTCGTGATCCTCGACTCGTCTTGTAAATACTCAACAGCCTTGCGATGTTCAGTCAGGAATGTTACTAAGCTCTTAAATCTATCAGAACTTATAGACTGTACTTTCATTGCCCATTCTCTTCTCAAAGTGGTTGGCAACAATCTCTCCACTTGAGTAAGTACAGTAGTGTTTTCCAGCTCCTACGACTGACCCAAATTCTCAATATCCAACCAAACTTTCTCCATCGTGTTAATCATGATAATAAGCCTTTTATTGTCACCTTCAATCACTGGCTTAGTTGCTTTGATATCTCCTAATATTGAGTCTATCATTTTAGCCTGATTACCATAAGTTTCTTTCAAACGAGCCCACATACGATGGTAGTCATCTAAATCTTCCATAAATTTTCTAGGTTCACCTTCCAAAGAATTTTGTAGCACTTATAGATCCATGCCTTGCTGAGACACAACTAACCTTTCGTAATCCTTAAGAAAAGTGGGAAATGCCCTAATAGAACCACAAAATTTAGGAGGTTCCAATTTCTTTATGGCCAGCGTTGGCTTCTGCTTAACCTTCCCTGCATCAGCTACTAAAATACTGTAAACTTCGTGTTTCACAATTTCAAGGTCCGTTATGTACCGTTCATGCTCATCACAAGGTTCAGACTCCTTAAGTAGAGCAATCACTTCCTCGTTTGCAGCATCAACTACTTTAAAGGATTCATCAACCTTTTCATACATGTGCCGCAACACTTCACCTGATGTTGCCGCCCCATGTGCCTCCTTGAAGATATTAACCTTCCTGGTGAACCTTCTCTTGGCTGCTGTCCTGTCCTTCTTGAGCTCTTGAGCTCATCCATGATTGCGTGTTGTTAAATTGTAAGGTAATCAGGTCATTGAAGATTCTTTAGCTGCGGTGTCGTATCACTTTATTGATTCAACCTGTCAAAAAGTTCAATGAAAAATCTGATCCAAAAAAAAAGTCACTCAAAACAAATAACTAAAACAAAAATCCAAAACTAATCCATAAGTATCAATAAAAAATCAAAGTTGTATATCGGTAAAATAAATAAAATAAAATGAATCCATAAACTAAAATAAATAAATTCACAAACAATCACCACAAGTACCTACCGATAACCGTGCACTAGAATCTAACCATATGTTTCATGGCTCTGCCAACTCAAAGCTCACTTATCACCCTTATATAAAGCCAAAGTGCAGAACTACAACTAATGTGTTAATCCTAAACAATGTTGCTGTCCCAAACCTGACCTTAATACATAAATAACACTGGTCGACACCAAAAATGGTTCTGAGTTCATTGTGTGTGGGTTGGAAAGCATTTTCGCTGCTGATTTAAAAAATGGCATTGCTTTTTCTCTAGCACGTATAGTTTTTTAAATATCGGCATTTTAAATTTTAATAGCTATTATAATTATACAGGGCGGTCCCATTATACGGGCATTCGGTATACGAGAATCCGATGATACGAGATGTGTAAATTGGGGTCTATTTTCAATATACGAGATCAAAAATCCAATGATACGACATTCAAACTGTGGTGAGTAAAATTATCAAGTTCAAAATGTGCACCCTACCACTCCTGGGCTGGAAAAAGGGGGGATTTGTTGACCCATTTGAGGTCCCCCTGCAAGCCGTGACCTGAAGGGTAATTAAGCATATGGCGCGGCTTGACATTTAGGGGTAATTAGCAGGTGTGCGGCTCCAACCTTGGGACCGCAGTCAGGTCACCCCTAGCAAGGCGTAACCTGAAGGGTAATTAAGCATATGGCGCGGCCTGACCTTTAGGGTAATTAGCAGGTGTGCGGCCCCACCCTTGGGACCGCTACACTACCTTCTCTTGTATCACGCGGCGTCCCCTACATTACAACATCTTTTTGCTTGTATGCATGTTTTATGTTTAATTAATGTGCAGTTATGTTATTTTGGTGCTATTTTCTTTTTTCAGAATGCTTTTTCTACAGAATAGGTAGTACAGTGTGGGTAATATAGACCTGTGTGTTTGTTGTGTTTGCTATAGTTTATTTTAGCTTGAAAAACCTTTTTTTTTTTTTTTTTTTTTTTTTTTTTTTTTTTATGGGGTCCTGGAACCAAACCTATTTTTACCATTAGTTATGTGTTTCGTTATACGAGATTTCACTTTACGAGTATGTCAGGTGGAACCTAACTGCTCGTATTTGGGACCTCCCTGTATACGTATATATAATTATAAATTAATCGAAACAATCCCCTACGTGATATTATTACTCATAATTAAATTCTGGTGGTGCCTGCGGCTTTATTAGGACCTAATGTACATATCTTGGCAAAAAATATACTTAAATTGTTCCAAATATATCCGAAAATGTGCCACATCTTGGAAATATCCGAAAATATTTCAAATCACAGTAAATTTTTACTTTATATATCACCTTTTTCACCTGTCAACAAAAGGTTTGTACATACAGTTGAACCTGCCAGGTGGTCCTTTCGGTCGTGTGGCCATTCCTTTTGTTTGTAATGTTTGCTGTTCGCTCTAGAGTCCCACAAACAAAGAAAACACATGTGCTTAGTGTAACCTAACTGGAGTCCTTTGAAGCAAGGAGATTACCTTCAGGTCCCACACAGATTCCACTGATGTTCTTCATATTTAACAAACAGATAACAAAGTCTTCATAGTTTCATAAGTTTCACTCATTTCATGGCCATGCGCAATTGGAAAAACCCCGGAAGCTTATTTCCTTTATGCAGAAGAACGGCCTTAGCGTGTTTTTTTCCTGAATTATGAACAGCCGCCATCACTTCTTATCATAAGTGTGAGACTCCAAAATTGTTCCAGAGTGTGTCAACATCAAAGCAGTAACAGAGCTTGTGTTCCATCTTGAAGAAGCTTGAAAGTTCTTTATGGTCTACGACGAAACGTGGTGATGAGAACTCCTTCTTGTAGCAAATTCCATTCCTTGAGACGAGATCCAAGGACTTCACTTTCTCCTTGGGTAGATCTAGGTCCCTAGCAAGGTCATGTAGCATTTCCTGACTGATGAATTTGGGCTCTCTGTTGTCTGCCATTTCTTGAAAGTCTGTATCCATGGGATTATCCTCCTCGTTTCGAATCTGATTCACTTATAGCATTTGCAATTGGAACATTTGGAACTGGGAGATCAGGACCATGTGGCACAGGCCTGATGGCAGAAGGTACGTCAGGATATCTGATTTAGCTCGCGTTTTTACTGAATATCCTTTGATGTTAATGAGGCAGAAGTAGCAGTCAGTACTGTGATCCTTTTGTTCACGCCAAACCATTGGGATGCCAATGCCATGCCTGATGGCCGTTTGCCACGCATCCATTCATTCAAGTGGTTCACACAGGGTTGCATGCTACGTGAGGGCCCACTTCTTATCTTGATCACCTATACGGCACTTGAAGTAATGCAGATAAGCTGCTTTAACATTCTTGTAAGAGGTTTCTTCAGACTGTCAGGGTAAAATCCACATATGTAACAAAAACTGTCCGATGCATTCACACAGTTACGGCGCTCCATCACAGCCCGGTACAAGGTACTATATACGGTAAACCAACTAAAATTAGGACTCCACTAAATCAAACACATCATATCTGCAAAGAAAAATAAATGTTAAACATATGTCAATAGCTGTACGATCAGTAGGTAAAAATGTACTACACAGCCTGCTAACCCCTCGCCAATACGCAGCACGCACACCCTCCCTGCTCACTGCACAAACACACTGACTCAAAAACACTGCACTGCCCTAAATAGGTTTGAGAAAGAAAAGATTAAGAGTTTAAAATGAAAACATTGGTGAAACCTATTTCTGCTGATTTTACCCATATTTTTTCATGAATTGCGTCTGGTTCTCAAAAACTGGACTGATAGAGTTAATTGAACATCAGATTCGAGTTCAGCAGGGTCGATTTACCCATAATCAGCTTCATTTAGTCCAGAACCATTCTTTTTTCCACGGTCTAACACCCCCGCTACACCTCCCCCTGTAATCACGAGGGCCCCTCCTTCCAGCTTAAGTACAAAATACTTTTAAATTCAAATACTAATTCCGTCAAAAAACATTATACAAGATAAATTTAAACTTACTCAGTTACCCTATGAACAATCCAATAGACACTTTTTAAAATATGTATAACGAAAAAAAATCATGTAAAACCCCAAAAAACCAAAACCCCGAAAATAAAACCCCACAGGTGAATCGGGCCCACTCCCCCCGTATTTTTACGTAGTAGATGTTTACAAAAAAAGTAAAATAAACCAAAGGAATATTTTTGTCAACCTTTTAAAAAATGCAAGAAGATTTTTGTGTTTTTCCCCCAAAAAATCAAAAATACGTCATTTATCGTTTTTATTGATCGCTTCCATTTCAAGGGTACCTAGTCTTTTGGGGTTTTTGGTGTCGTCTTTGGGTGTTTAAATTATCAGCTGGAGTGGCCCTCCCATTTCTGGCGAAGCACGCAAGCGAGAGTTAAGCCGGGTTTTTAGGGCACTTGCTTTTGAGTCACTAACCAACCTAATCGCATTTTTTAACCCCTAACTAAACCCAAATCTCATTAAAAGGTCTCGGCAAGGGAAGAAAAAAGGTGATGGGGGTCACAAAGGAAGAAAGTGAGAGGCCGCCCGCACGTAACAATCACTTGTCTCTCCCCTCCCTATGAAAAACATGTCTTTATCCCCAAAAAAAGTTGAGTCCAAAAGAATTTTTTCCTAAACCCAAATAAGGAAAACAGAAACATACTCCCAATGTGTAGGGAATTTCGATCCTAGTGTAAAAAATACCATTTCTGGTATGCATGGGTGGAAAAAATAAAATTATAGGGGGTACGGGCGGGGGGACCGATCGCCCAAATAAAAATTTTTCCCATAGGTTATGTTTTTTTACATAGAGGGATTCAATAAAATGACCTCTTTTCCGCCCAAATTTTCCTTTTTATGTGGGACCCTAGTGTACTTATAAGGAAAGTCATAATTATTTCTGTAGACATCTGTCAGTCTCCTCATTACTTTACAGTAATTTTCCCAGAAGAATTTTTTTTAGTTAATGAAGTTTGCTTTTTATACAGTCCTAACAGAGTTACTCCTGTTGTTCTCAAAAACTGTGCTTCTGTGCTTGCATCCTGCCTGGTTAAACTTTTCCGTCTTGTGTCTATCTACTTCCATCTTTCCTTCTTGCTGGAAGTTTGCTCACATCCATCCTGTTCCTAAGAATACCTTTTGAATCCTTCAAATTACTGACCTATTGCTTTGACTGCCTGCCTTTCTAAAGCTTTTGAATCTATATTAAATATAAAGATTCTTAAGCATCTATCTATTCACAATCTTCCATCTGGTTGTTAGTACGGTTTCCGTAAAGGGCGATCTACTGGCGATCTTCTAGCTTTTCTAACTGAATCTTGGTCATCCTCCTTTAGAGGGTTCAGTGAAACTTTTGCTGTTACATAAGGAGAATGGCACCATAATCTTTGACATAATTTGATAGAGTCTGGCACAAATCTCTAATTTCCAAACTACCCTCATTCGGTTTCTATCCTTTTCTCTGTACCTTCATCTTAAGTTTCCTTTAAAACAGTTATATTGCAGCTACTGTAGACAATCATTGTTCTTCTCCTAAGTCTAAAAAATTAGTGGTTTTTCCCAGGTTCTTCCTACACCCACTCTTTTTTATTATTCTTTAAATGATCTTCAAAGGTCTAACCAAACCCTACCTTTCCTTGCTGATAATTCTCCCCCTGCTTTTTTTCCAAAGTCGTTCTTAGATGTCCAATAAACGGGAACAAAGGATTCACAGGAGATGCCACAGAGCCACCCCTTTCCCTAACCACGGATAACCACCCCCAAACCTCAATTCAATTAAATTTAAATTAAATTAAATTTTTTTATTCAGCCAATTAAACGAAAAAATAAATTTGACTTTTTTTTTTTTTTTTTTTTTCACATATATTTACGCTTTGACTATAAAAATGGAAATTTTCCTTTATATCATCTTATAAGTGGAAAAATTTTTACCATTTTTTTTCCCCTTTTTTTTTTATGTATTATTTTGATTTTTTATCCAAAATCCCAGCCAAATTTGGGGGGATTTTTTTCCACCATTTTAAATTAGAAAGGAGACACTTTTTTATTGTGTTTAAAGTTTTTTATTTAAAACTTTTTTCTGGATTTCATGAAATATAAAAAAAAAATTTTTCCCTTAAAAAAAAATCAAAAAAATGTCCTAATTTGACGGGCTGAGTACCCGCAACTTATTTACATTTGTTTTACCTGGTCGACAAAAAAAAACGAAGATATGGTTTGACTAAATGAAGCTGATTATAGGTAAATCGACCCTGCTGCTCGAATTGATTTTCAATTAACTCTATCACGTCCATTTTTTTGAAAACCCAAAAGGCAATTCCTGAAAAAATATGGGTAAAATCCAAAAATATTTTTTCCCCAATGTTTTCTTTTTTAAACCTTAATTTTTTTCTTTTCCAGCCTATTTAGGGCATGCGTTTTTTGAGTCATTTTTGGGTTTTGTGCATGAGCAGGGGAGGTGTGCGTGCTGCGTTTTGGGCGAGGGCTTGCGGCTGTGTAGACATTTTTACCTTGATCGTACAGCTATTGACATATTTTTAAAATTTTATTTTCTTTGCAGATATGATGTTTTTGATTTAGGGGATCCTAATTTTAGTTGGTTTACCGATATAGTACCTTGTACCGGGCTGTGATGGAGTGCCGAAACTGTGTGAATGCATCGGACAGTTTTTTTTTACTTGTGGAATTTTTCCCCTGACAGTCTGAAGAAACCTCTTACAAAGAATGTTAAAAGCAGCTTATCTCATTACTTCAAGTGCCATAAGGGATAAGAAAAGAATGGGCCCCTCACACATGCACCCCCTTTTGTAAACCCACTTAAATGAATGGATCTGGCAAACGGCCACAGGAGGCATGGCTTTCGGCATCCAAGGTTTGGCGTGAACAAAAGGATCACTACTGACTGCTACTTCTCCCTCACTAACTAAAAGGATATTCGTAAAAACGCAGCAAAAATCAGGTATCCTGACGTACCTTCTGGCCATCAGGCCTGGCCACATGGTCCTGATCTCCCATTCCAAATGTTCCAATTGCAAGTGCTTAAAATTTTAAATCAATTCAAACGAGGAGATAATCCCATGGATACAGTTTTAAAAGAATGGCAGCCCAACAGAGACCCCAAAATTCATCAGTCAGGAAAAAGTTGCCCTTGCTGGGGGACCTAGATCTACCCAAGGAGAAAAGTGAAGCCCTTGGATCTCGTCTAAAGGAAAATGAATTTGCTACAAAGGATTCTCATCACCCCGTTTCGTCGTGACATAAAGAACTTTCAGCTTCTTCAAGAGGGGAACCAAGCTCTGTTACTGCTTTGATGTTGACACACTCGGGGAAAAACTTTGTGAGTCTCACACTTATGTAAGAGTGAGTGGCGGCTGTTCATAGATTGGGAAAAAACACCAAAAGGGCGTTCTTCTGCATAAAAAAATAAGCTTCCGATTTTTCCAAATTGCGCATGGCCATGAAATGATAAAAACTTATGAACTATGAGACTTTGTTATCTGCTTTAAAATATGAAGACTCAGTGGAATCTGTGGGGACCTGAGGAAATCTCCTTGTTCTAGGACTCCTTTGGGGTTTACACTAACCATTTTTTTTCTTTTTTGTGGACTCTGAGCGGACAGAAAAACTTACAAACAAAAGGAATGGCCAGCACGACCGAAAACTCCCCTGCGGTTTCAACTGATTAAAAACCCTTGTTGACAGTAAAAAAGGTGTACTTACCCCCTTTGATCTGAAATTTGGGGGTTAATAAAAAATTGTGGAAGGCCATGGATCAAAATGGTGTGGCTTTCAGTATTTGTTTGCAAAGTTTGAACGCACTGTATCTAAGCCAAAAGAAAGGGCGGGTGTTTTTCAATGGCCCTCAAATTCGTCAACTACTCAAATGATGACTTTTTAAAGAGCCTAACTCCCTGGAAAAAGCTGCTTGGAAGAGCTTTTGGCTATTAAAAAAGAAACCTATAATTTTCGAGCATCAAATTATGAGGAATTTGGTAAAGACATTTTGAAGAGTTCCCAAATGCGTTGGGGGGGCTGGATGTCACTCAAAATCCCTTTTTCCATTAAAATTTTGATTTCTTCCCAACGAATCTTGGCGCAGTCAGTGATGACGGGGGGAATGTTTCCACCAGGACTTTGCCACCATAAAACCCTACCAAGGCGGACGATTCAGTCCCAAAGATGGGGACTATTGCTGGACGCTACAACTGAAAGTAGCTGCTCCTACAAACGAAAGAGCAAACTACAGAAACACTAATGATTACTAGGGACAGGGTGAGTATTTTGTGGTTAGGTATATTTTTTGATCTATTTATTTAATACCAATTTGAGATCTTGACTTTTCTTCTAAAGAACAGTTAGATCTGACTTTTTCTTCAAACTAGCGCATCTTTCTCTCAAAAAAAAATCTCGAATTTTGTGCCCAAAAAATACAGATATATATTTTCTTAATAATTAAAAGCGAAAGTGTGTCTGTCGGGCTGTGTGGTTGTGTTATGGTTCCCCCCCGTGGCGAAATCACCTATAGGGCACTTTTTGGAAGGGGTTGACCGGGGAAGGTCGCCCCTTGTGAGATGATTCGATCACTTTTTTTTTTTTTTTTTTTTTAGCAGCCTATTAGCGAAAATTTGGGGAAAAAAAAAGGGGTTTTTGCGAGAATTGAGGAAACCCTTTGATGTGGGTGATGGGTGAGTAAATGGGTGGGGTGAGGGGGTAAAATGGGGGGGGTGATGGGTGAGTGAATGGGGGGGGGGTGAGGGGTGGGGGGTGGGGGAATAGGTGGGGGTGAGGGGTAAGGGAAAATAAAAGTGAAAGTGTGTCTGTCTGTCGTTGTCTTGTGTGTTTTTGGGGGTGTGTGTGTGTGTTGGAAAGGTTTTCCGCCCCCCGGGCGCAATCACCTCATATGGCATTTTTTTGGAACCGGGTTGCCCGGGGGAAAAGGTTTAAGCCCTTTTTGAGATGACCCGATCACTTTTTTTTTTTTTTTTAGCAGCTATTACGAAAATTTGTAAAAAAAAAGTGGGTTCGAGAATTGGGGAAAACCTTGATTAGGGTGTGGTAAGGGGTAGTGAATGGGGGGGGTGATGGGAAATGGTTGGGGGGTGATGGGTGGTAAATGGGGGGGGGGTGATGGGTGATGGGTAGGGAATAGGGGGGGGGGTGAGGGGTAATGGGTGATGAAGGGGTGTGGGGGGTGATGGGTAAGGGGTGAGTGAATGGGTGGGGGGTGATGGGTAAGGGGTGAGTGAATGGGGGGGGGGTTGAGGGGAAAAAGGGTGGGAATGGGTGGGGGGAATCTACATTTCTACATCCAGTTTGGGAAAGTTAGAAGGGGCTATCTGGAGGTCCGTGTTTTGGTGGGCCAAGGCCCACCAAAAAGGTGGGGGGCCAAAGGCCCACCACCAATACCCTCCGCAGGGCTGAAAAAAAGTCCGCCCGGAGGCGGTTTTGGGGCTTTTATATAAAAATAAAATAAAAATTTACTGTGATTTGGCTTTTTTTGTATATTTTCAAGAGTGGCACATTTTGGGATATATTTGGAAAAAATTTTAAGAGTTTTTTGCCAATATGTACATTAGGTCCAAATAAAGCCCGGGGCACCACCAAAATTTAAATTTACATAATATATTAGCGTAGGGGGATTGTTTCGTTTTAAATTATAAATTTATATACTATATAATTATAATAGCTTTTAAAATTTAAAATCCCGATATTTAAAAAAACTAACGTGCTAGAGAAAAAGAATGCCATTTTTTAAAACACAAAAAAAATGTTTTCCAAACCCACACCTGAACTCAGAACCATTTTTGGGTCCCTTTTTTATCTGAAGGGGGCATGTAAATAAAACAATTTAAAAACTTTTCGACGCATTAAAAATTGCCATACAGAAAAAAATAACTTTTTTTTCTTGTTTTTTCCTTTTTTGGCCCTAGTTTTTGCACTCTTACCATTGTTCTGGACCAGGCTAGATATAAATAAAAACATACTCAGTTGATCTTGGGGGAGGCGGTAGCGGAGTGGTTGCGTCTCCGACTTCTTTCCCCTCGGTACCCGATTTCGACCCCGAAAAAACCAAAACCTTTCTACACCGTCGAGTGGCCTAAGAAACCCACTGCCCTGCCCATCAACTCTACCTTCGTTGCGAGTGCACGGAGGACACGGGGGGCGGCATGAGCCTCTAATCACAGGCGCCCTATAAAAATTCCTGCCTGCCACCACGGCGAGGACCAACCTCAGACCCCTAAAGTGAACCTCCAAGCCTCCCACCCGGGCCCCTGGGACACCACTGCCTACAGGCGCAAAGGCACGGGATGTAAAAAAAAAAAAAAAAAAAAAAAAAAAAAAAAAAAAAAAAAAAAACGTTGATCTTTGACAAGTTTGAACATATGAAAATCGGTCCAAAAACTATTAAAACCATCTTTTTTTAATTCTTAAACAAAATTTTGAGAATCGAAATCAGCATTAAAGATGTGGCAATTCTCTGCTCTTAACTTTTTAGTATTTTTTTCAAATAAAAAAACAGTTTGTATCAGAATTTTTTTTAAAAAAATATACATCTAATATTAACTGAAGGAAGGCTCTTGGTCCCCCCTTTTTTAAAAAAATTATCCACTCACAGGGTTTTTTAAAGGCTAACCACTCGAGTTGCCAATTTTTTTTTCATATTTTCAAGTCAATAGGCCCGTATCTTTACCCTTCTCTGGTCGTCTCCTCTCTTTTTTGATCTTTTCATTCTTTATCACAAGTCCTGCTTCTTGAGGGAAAAATGTGTGAGGCCCCGTGAAAAAAGGAAGAAAAAAGCCTGGTACCCAAAGTTAAAAGTTTTGTTCCTGGGTTGCTGGTCTGGTTATAAACATAACTAAGCACTCCCGTACTTGTCTTTTGTATATTTATCCAAATTTGTAAAAGAAAACTTGTGGTGTTATGAGTCCCCTTGGGTAATTTCTTGGAAGTCAGGGGGTGGCCAGCGCAGGTGGGGTGATTTATGAGCAGATTTAAAGGAAAAAAAATTTTATTTGCTTTGTAAAAAACCCCTTTGTCCCTAGGCCCGCTGTCATCGTGGGGGGGGTTTTGGGCCCGGGGGCTTGGGGGGCCCAGGGGATACCCCCGGTCACTCCCTTGATTTCGGGCCTCTTTCTCGGGTTACAAATTTTTTCTTTCCCTTTTTTTGCCCTTCTTCCCCACTCTCTTATACCTCCCCCATCCCCCTTTCCTCCTAAGGTGGAAGGGCCCTCTGATGAGATATGAGGGGGCTTTTTGGGGCCGTCCTAACGGCCTCGGGTGCCACGGCAGTTTTAGGTCTCGAGACTGTCTTTGGGCTCAGACCATTTGAGTGGTCTTGGTCTTGGGCTCGTTTGATGTGGTCTTGGTTTGATCTTGGTCCGAAGCTTTGGTCCGGAGTTTTTTGGGTGAAAACCCGTGAACCCGGATTTAAAAAATGCATCGCGGGGTGGGGAAGGGCGGAATTTATTATCATCACGGAGAAAAATCATGGCTGTTTCGATTCACGGCGCGTTTCACAGGTTGTCTTTCTAGAGATTTGGCAGCCACCACATCGTAAGATGCCTGTCGCTAGCCCCAAATACGGGGGAATTTGGAAGCGTTCGAAGAGCGCGGAGAAGGAAGCACACGGGCCCCGTTTAACCGGTATTGAGGGGAGTGCAAGTTGGAGGCCACGCCACCTTCTTCTTTTTGCTTTCTTCTAAGAGCGCTATCCCTTGTCTTTATGTTTCTTGAAGGTCCTCTCCGTCCCCGCAACGAGCGATCTTTAGCAGGGGGGTATCATCATGCGTCCTCACCGTTCGCAGCTGTCATGAAGATGTTAGAAAAAGCTAATGTTTTTAAAAAGCAATTGCCCGTAAACGTTTGCAAATGTAATGAGTTAAAAGACGAGTAAAATGTAAAATGTAAGAAAATTTTCAAAAATTTAACTAAGGAAACCTCGTTTTTCCGGCACCCTCGGGGGGGAGCGCACCGGATAACTCATTTTGCCGTTTTTTTTTTAGAGTTACTCTTATGGAACGCCCAAAATCCCTTTTTTTTTTTTTTTTTTTTTTTTTTTTTTTTTTTTTTTTTTTTTTTTTTCCATCGCAAGGAACCCCCCAAGGCACAACAAAAATGGGTAAACAAAGCCCACTTAGTTGCCATCCCTATAAAAAGACAGTAAGAGAATAAATAAAAAGAGGGGGGGCCAATTTAGTTCGGGGGTGTCTTTTTACCTTCTTTTGAAAAGATGTAATCTAGGAAAGTGGGAAAAAAAGAACAAAGAAAGTTTCCCGAGTTTATCAGTGAAAAAAAAAAAAAAAAAAAAAAAAAAAAAAAAAAAAAAAAAAAAAAGCCGGGGCGATTTGTGCCCTTGTTTTTGAGGGGGCCGTTGTTTTTAATGCCGGTTAAAAGAGGTTCTCCCCGTATAGTAAATTGTATTTTTTTTGAAATTTCTTTGCCTATTTGCCTTCTTTCTTTTTCTTTTTACGCAGCTAACCCCTCCATTATAGGGTATTAACCCCATGGACAAAGGTTGAGCATTAACAGTTTGGTTTACATTTTAATTATTTTTCATTTGTCCCCAAGCTATATGGAAATTTAATTAGGTCGTTATTTCAAAGTTTCATTATAGAAAATAAATTAAAACCTATTCCTTTCAACAGGGCAGGGCAATACCATTTAGTATTTACGCAGTACAGACCAAAAAAATTCGATAAAAATCCCCAAATTTTTAAAAAAAATTTTTATTGCCTGTTCTTGGGCTTGGTCTTGGGCTCGAGTGTTTGGTCTTGGTCTCGGAGGGGTTGGGCTTGGTCTCGGAAAAGGGCGGTCTGGTCTTATCTCGAAGGGTCTGGTCTTGGGCTTGTCTCGGGGTCTGGTCTTGACTCAAAACCCGTGCCACGCGCATGGTATAAACCCCCGGGGGCCCCTGCCCTTCCCCCCCATGGGGGTTATGTGGGGGGATCGTTTATATCCCCCTCCTTCCCTCAGGCTCCCCGGGGCCCAAAGATGATGATGACTTTACCCTACAGGGGGTCTAAGGCCCCTCTATCAAATGACCCCCCGGTCCCCCTGGTTTACCGACCCCTGCTCCTCTTTTGTCCGGCCCGGAATATGTTTTGCCCATTCCCCAAACCCCCCCCAGAGACCTTAGTGCTCCGGCCCCCTACCAGATCAAGAATCCTCCCAGCACCAGGGGACACTCCTGCCCCAACCCCAAAACCTCCGCCTCCTTGCCTACACGCTCTTCCCCTCCAGACCTTCCTTTACCCTTTTCCTCCTCTCCAACCTTCTTTGCCCCTTCCTCATCCTGTATAGCTATCTGCACCCTACAACCCTTCTCCCTCCAGGAGAACTAATCCGCACGTCACCTCTTTTTTACGCCCCCCAAAAACATCTACTTCTATCTCTCATCCCTCCTTTGAACTCTTTTTGGTCCCGCAAAATGGGACCGTTTTTCATCGCCCTTCAACGTGCCCTTTCTCTGGGGGAAGCCCTACTTTCCGGCTGCCCCAAATGTAGTTGCGAGGTTGCTTCCTACCCGCCCCGATCGGGCCCGCTGGTGACTGTTGACACCGAGGCCCAAAACTAATGCACTGCTCAAACCTTAAAGACTGCGGCAACCCCTTCTGCATCAGCCTGACTCAAATCTTAACACCTGCACGGAACAGTTTCCATCTCCCCCCCCTTCTTTGTCCCGTCGTGCCCAATGGTTTGAGGCACGGGTGTCCTTCTCAACCTTTTGGCGAGGATTTGATTAGATGACGTTCGTTTCTGCTACACCATCCCACCCCGGGGCCCCCATAATCCCCTACCAACTTGCCAAAGCACTTTCCTCAAGCTCCTTGATAGCATTTATGCCAAACCCGTGGGGTTGGGAAAGGGTGGCAGTGTGGCAAGCGGCCAACAAATATAATGGTGAGAGGACTATGGGAAGGGTGTGCAGTCCCCGGGATTATGTATGGCCTGGAAAAATGGTGTGGTCAGGGAAAGGGGTTGGAAGATTGGAATAACACAGAACAAAGCAGGCAGAATAGCATTAAGCCCCAAAAGGTATTGGCAGTGGAAACGATTGAGGAGACAGGGGTGGGGCACGTTCAGGAGAGGAGCAAAGGGGGCGAGGGACGAGCTAGACTGCAACGAATGGGTACAGAAATGGGCAAAAAGTTTTTGGGGCGAAAATTTTATGGGGGGGATGAAAGACCAGTAAAAGGGAAAGATGGAAGGTGAAAATGGGAAGTTTTTTGACAGGAGTGATGGGAAAGGGGGGTGGCTGTATGCAAAAAAGGGAAAAAAAATGGGGGAGTGGAAAGAAAGGAAAGAAAAAATGGCTGAGGGGAATGAGTGAGAAATCAACACTGGAATGGTACAGGGGAAAGGACCGCCACGGGATGAAAATTTTTATGATGGTGGCTATGGAGGGGCCCCCCTCTTTAAGCCCGGGCAAAATCGCTGGAGGTAAATGTCGTATGTACAGATGGAAGAATGTGGGAGCAAGGTGTGTGGATGTGTGTGACAGGGTGGGTGAAAACCCGGGGGCACTTGATGCTGGAATGTGAACGGTATGAGTTGCTAGGACACAGATGTTGGAGGGAGTGGGAGGGAGGTCGGGGTGGAAAATGGCGGAGATGAGAGACAGGAGAGTGGAGTGGAGTACCTCTGGGGGTTTGTGTGAGTGGAGGAGTGACAGTCTGTGTTGAGAGTGTAAAAGAATTCTTGGAGAAATCTTGGAGAGCACGTAAAAAACATGAGGGCAGGGGGGCCCCCCAGTGATGGGGGACCCCCTAGAAGTGAGCAGAGAGAGGAAGGAGGGGAAAAAGAAAACCCCATTTTGCTTCCCCCTTTTGCTTCTCCCCAACAGATTACATGTTGGGGGAACGCCGGACCAAAGGCTTCACGACAGCAAACTGCTGGGTACTCCCAAATCAAGATCAAGATCAAAATCATGTTGCCGGAGTTAACTACTCAGTTTAAAAAATACGCCCCACTCCTCGCCAGTGCCAGACCCCCTGGCGTTTTGGCCCCCCTGCCAAACACTGCCGACCCTTGCCAGGCCCATTTTGTGCTCAACCAAAAACTACGGATACTGGACTTGCTACTCTTTTGGGGTATTTCCAGTGGAGGCCAGTTTTTTCGATTCCTGACATTTTTGAAAATCATCCCATTTCCCTTCCTAGGTTTCAGTATAAGATTACCGTTATCAGTAAATGTTTGTTTCAGGAGGTCCCGTTTACGAGCATTTTGGTATATGAGAATCCGATAAAACGAATGTTAAATTAGGGGGCTTTTTCTAAGAATCGAAAAACCAATGTTACAACATTTAAACTGGGGTATAAAATTACCAGTTTTTACTAAAATAAATTCAATTATTTACTAAAAATTTTAAAGCATTTACTGACTATATATTTTACCTAAGGTTGTACGATAAATTAATCAAATTTAAAATATGATTTTGGGGCCCGCGACAATGTGGGCCCACAAAAATTACATCCTGGACGTGACAATGATTTAGACGCAAAACGAGTTTGTGGGCGTAAAAGGTCTGTCAGCCCTCCCCTTTCCCTTACCACCCTACCCTCTCGAGTCTTCAGTCCTACCTCCCCCCCTTTTTTTCACCCCCCTTCCGCCTTCCCCCCCCCCTTTCCCCCTTCCCTCCACCCCCCCCACTCCAACCCCCTACTCCCATGACCCCCTGGTGATGCCTCCACCCCGTACTCCCTGACCACGTGGTGATGCCATTTCCCCCCCGTACTCCCCTGACCACGTGGGATGGAGGAAGGGGGTAGGGAGTAGGGGTGGGTGGTGGGTCCCCCCCCTTTTCCCCACCAACCCACCATCACCCCCTTTTTTATTAAACCACCCTCCCCCCTTTCCCCCCTTTTCCATTACCAACCAAACCCCGTTTTTCCCCCCTTCATCTCTACCCGCCTATTCCTTCTCCCTCACCCTGGAAACACACCCCACTGTGAGGCGTTTTCTGAGGCATGGGCCCTTTACGCTATCGTGATACGTTCATGGGACTGTCGTGGTTATCGTAACTTTATCTGATGACAAAAAATTTTAAAAACCCTTTATTTTCCATTCGTGACTTGTCTTACAGTGTCATGTCCATCGGACCCTCTTACGCCGTTGAACTACGTACAGGCAGCGTGCTTGTTGTGAGGCTACGTGGTTTGCGTTTATCGGGGGACAATTTTACGATAGCGTCAATAATCCCCAAATTTGGGGGCGGGTATCGTGGGGCGTTATGGAATGTGTGAAGGGGGCTTTCCCAATTATCAAGGGGGGGAGGAAGAACTCAACCCCGTCATCCGCAAACGCGTCATCCCTGTTTTTCTCTCGAGCCCGGAAGAGAAAAAAAGGGGGCTCTCAGCTGGCTACATGCCAGTTCCCGCTCCCCCCCCCAACATTACCACTTGTGAGTGTTATGCATGTTTTATGTTTAATTAAATTTATTTTTGGGTTTTTTTGTGTGCATTTTCTCTTTTAGAATGCTTTTTCCCCCCAGAAAAGGGAGTCAGTGTGGGTAATATAACACTGTGTGTTTGTTGTTTTCTAAGTTTTTTTTTAGCTTGAAAAATTTTTCTTTTTTTTTTTTTTTAATTGATGGGGTCCTGGGAAACCCAAAACCCTTTTTTTACCCTTGTTAGTGTTTTGTTAACGATTTCCTTTTCGATATGCCAGGTGGAACCTAACCCCCTTTAATCTTCGAACCTCCCTGTATAAATTATCAAAAAAAAAAACTGTAAAATCACTAAAGAAATCCATTTAGAGGTAAGAAAATGCGTGAACTAAAAATAAAATTTTTCAAACCCCTTTGGGAAAAAATTTCCCTTCGGGCCCCAAAAAAAAAAAAAAAAAAAAAAAATTTAAATAAAACAAATAATCAACCTCATATTGGGCACATTTGGAACCGGGTTGACCAGGGGAAGGTCATAAGCCCACTTGTGAGATGATTCGATCACTTTTTTTTTTTTTTTTTTTTTTAGCAGCCTATTAGCGATAATTGTGAAAAAAAAGTGGGTTGCGAGAATTGAGGAAACCTTGATGTAGGGTGATGGGTGAGTGAATGGGTGGGGTGATGGGTAATGGGTGTGGGGTGATGGGTGAGTGAATGGTGTGGGGGTGATGGGTGATGGGTGAGGGAATAGGTGGGGGGTGATGGGTAATGGTAAATATAAGTGAAAGTGTGTCTGTCTGTCTGTCTGTCTGTGGTGTGTGTGTGTGTGTGTGTGTGTTTTGTCTGGTATAGGTTCCGCCCCCCGTGGCGCAATCACCTCATATGGCACATTTTTGGAACCGGGTTGACCAGGGAAGGTTTTAAGCCAATTATGAGATGATCCGATCACTTTTTTTTTTTTTTTTAGCAGCCTATTAGCGATAATTGTGAAAAAAAAGTGGGTTGCGAGAATTGAGGAAACCTTGATGTAGGGTGATGGGTAATGGGTGAGTGAATGGGTGGGGTGATGGGTAATGGGTGTGGGGTGATGGGTGAGTGAATGGTGGGGGGTGATGGGTGATGGGTGAGGGAATAGGTGGGGGGTG
Organism: Chionoecetes opilio; assembly: GCA_016584305.1. Taxonomy (NCBI): domain Eukaryota; kingdom Metazoa; phylum Arthropoda; class Malacostraca; order Decapoda; family Majidae; genus Chionoecetes; species Chionoecetes opilio. Next base: position 50,791 of record JACEEZ010016432.1, read on the forward strand.
ATGGGTAATGGGTGAGTGAATGGGTGTTGTGGTGATGGGTAATGGGTGAGTGAATGGGTGGGGGGTGATGGGTAATGGGTCGTGAATGGGTGGGGGTGATGGGTAATGGGTGAGTGAATGGGTGGGGGGAATACATACATTTCTACATCCATGATTTCAGGAAAGTTAGAAGGGGCTATCTGGAGAGTCCGTGTTTGGTGGGCCGAAGGCCCACCAAACACAGGTGGTGGGCCAAAGGCCCACCACCAATAGCCCTCCGCAGGAGCTAGCCAAAAAGTCCGCCCGGAGGGCGGCTTTGCGGCTAGTATATATATAAAGTCAAAATTTACTGTGATTTGGCATATTTTCGTATATTTTCAAGATGTGGCACATTTTCGGATATATTTGGAACATAATTTAAGTATGTTTTTTGCCAGATATGTACATTAGGTCCTAATAAAGCCGCAGGCACCACCAGAATTTAATTACGAGTAATATATATTAGCGTAGGGGGATTGTTTCGATTAATTATATAATTATATATACGTATATAATTATAATAGCTATTAAAATTTAAAATGCCGATATTTCAAAAACTATACGTGCTAGAGAAAAAGCAATGCCATTTTTTAAATCAGCAGCAAAAAATGCTTTCCAACCCACACACAATGAACTCAGAACCATTTTTGGTGTCAACCAGTGTTATCTGAATGCGGGCATGTAAATCAACAATTTTTAAACTTTTCGACGCATTGAAATTGCCATACAGTAAAAATAATCTTTTTTTTCTTCTTGTATTTCCTTTTTATGGCCCTAGATTTTGCACATCTTTACCCATTGTTCTGGACTCAGGCTAGATATAAATAATAACATACATCAGTTGATACTTAGGGGAGGCGGTAGCGGAGTGGTTAGCGTCTCCGACTGGCTTTCTCGGTGACCCGAGTTCGATCCCCGAAGAAAACCAAAACCTTTCTACACCGTCGAGTGGCCTAAGAACACCCACATGCCCTGCCCATCAACTCTACCTTCGATTGCGAGTGCATCGGAGGACACAGGGGGGCGGCATGAGCCTCTAATCACAGGCGTCACTATAAGAATCCTGCCTGCGCCACCACGGGCGAGGACCAACCATCAGAGCCCTCAAGTGAACCTCCAGAGCCTACCATCCGAGCCCTGGGACACCACTGCCTACAGGCGCTATAGGCACAGATGTAAAAAAAAAAAAAAAAAAAAAAAAAAAAAAAAAAAAAAAAAAAACGTTGATCTATTGACAAGTTTGAACATAATGAAAATCGGTCCATAACTATTCAAACTCAATCTTTTTTTAATTCTTAAATCAAAACTTTGAGAATCGAAATCAGCATCTAAAGATGTGGCAAATATCTCTGCTCTTAACTTTTTAGTATTATTTTTCACAATAACAGACAGTTAGTATCAGAATTTTTTTTAAATAATATACATACATAATATTAACTGCAAGGAAGGCTCTTGGTCCCCTCTTTTTTAAAAGATATTATCCACTCACAGGTCTTATAAGGTGCTAACTCACTCGAAGTTGCCAAGTTTTATTATCATCATTACAAGTCAATAGGCTCGTACTCTTTACCTCTTCTGCTGGTCGTCTCCTCTCTTTGGTGATCTTGTCACTTCTTTATCACAAGTCCTGCTTCTTGAGGCCAAAAATGGTGTGAGGCCCCAGATGAAGAAGGAAGAAAGAAGCCTGGTACCCAAAGTTAAAAGTTATGTTCCTGGATTGCTGGTCTGGTTATAAACATAACTAAGCAGCTCACCGTACTTGTCTTTTGATATATTCATCCAAATATTGTAATGAAATGACTTAGTGGTGTTATGAGTCCCCTTGAGTAATTTCTGTAGGAAGTCAGGGCTGGCCAGCGCAGGTGGGGTGATTTATGAGCAGATTTAAAGGTAAAAAAATATATATTGCTTATGATAACGACCCCTTTGTCCCTAGGCCCGCTGTCATCGTGGGGGGGCTTCGGGCCCGGGGACTGGGGCGCCCAGGGGATGACCCCTGGTCACTCCCTTGATTTCGGGCCTCTGTTCTCGGTCTGACAAATTTTGTCTTCCTCTTTTTTGCCCTTCTTCCCTCTATCTCTCTTATACCTCCTCCTATCCCCCTTTCCTCCTAAGGTGTGAGAGCCGTGCTGATGAGATATGAGGCTGGCTTTGGGCCAGTCCTAAACGGCCTCAGGGTGCCACGGCAGTGTTGTAGGTCTCGAGACTGGTCTTGGTCTCGAGACCAGTTTGATGTGGTCTTGGTCTTGGTCTCGTTTGATGTGGTCTTGGTCTTGATCTTGGTCTCGAAGCTTCTGGTCTCGGAGTTTGGCTCGAAACCAGGTCGAGACCAGGATTAAAAAGTGCATCGCGGCGTGGGGAAGGTCGGAATTTATTATCATACACGGAGAAAAATCATGGCTGTTTCGATTCACGGCGCGTTACACAGAGTTGTACTTTCTAGAGATTGGACAGCCACCACATCGTAAGATGCCTCGTCTGCTAGCCAAGTACCGGACAATTAGGAAGCGTTCGAAGAGCGCGGAGAAGGAGAGCACACGGGCCCAGTTTAACCGGTACTTAGAGGTAGAGTGCAAGTCTGGAGGCCACGCCGATCCTATCTTCTTTTAGCTTGCTTCTCAAGAGCGCTATCCACTTGTCTTCATGCTTGCTATGAAGGTCCTCTCCGTCCCAGCAACGAGCGCATCTTTAGCAGGGGCGGTATCATCATGCGTCCTCACCGTTCGCAGCTGTCATCGAAGATGTTAGAAATGCTAATGTTTTTAAAATGCAATTGCCACGTAATCACGTGTTGCAAAATGTAATGAGTTAACGACAGAGTAAACTGTAAAATGTAAGAAAATTTGCAAAATGTAACTACAGGAAAACCTCGTTTATCCGGCACCCTCGGGGGGGAGCGCATGCCGGATAACTCATTTTGCCGTTGTTTTGAGAGTTACTCTTATGGAATCGCCCAAAATCCCTTTTTTTTTTTTTTTTTTTTTTTTTTTTTTTTTTTTTTTCCATCGCAAGGAACCGGCCAAGGGCACAACAAAAATGGGTAACACAAAGCCCACTTAGTTGCCAGTCCCTATAAAGAAGACAGTAAGAGAATAAAATAAAAAAGAGGGGTGAGCCAATTTAGTTCGGGAGGTGTCTTGTTACTCTTCTTTTGAAAAGATGTAAGTCATAGGAAAGTGGAAAAATAGAAACAGGAAGAGAGTTCCAGAGTTTATCAGTGAAAAAAAAAAAAAAATAATAAAAAAAAAAAAAAAAAAAAAAAAGCCTGGGTCGATTAGTGCCGTTGTTTTGAGGGTGCCGTTGTTTTGAATGCCGGTTAAATGAGGTTCTCCTGTAGTAGTAAATTGTATTTGTTTGAATATACTTTGCCTATTTGCCTTCTTTCTTTTTCTTTTTACAGCAGCTAACCCATCACATGTATAGGGTATTAACCGCATGGACAAAGGTTGAGCATATAACAGTTTGGTTCACATTTTAAATTATTTTTGCATTTGATCCCTAAGACTATATGGATAATTTAATTAGGTCCGTTATATTCAAAGTTACATGTATGAGAAAATAAATTAAAACCTATTCCTTACAAACAGGACAGGACAATACCATTTAGTATTTACGCAGTACAGACCAAAAACATTCAGATAATAGTCATATTTATAAAAAATATTTTTATATGCCTGTTCTTGGTCTTGGTCTTGGTCTCGGAGTGTCTTGGTCTTGGTCTCGGAGGGCTGGTCTTGGTCTCGGAAGGTCTGGTCTTGGTCTTAGTCTCGAAGGGTCTGGTCTTGGTCTTGGTCTCGGAGGGTCTGGTCTTGACTACAACACTGTGCCACGCGCATGGTATACCCTCGGTGCCACTGCCCTTACCCCTCATGGGGGTTATGTGGGGTGGATCGTTTATATCCCCCTCCTTCCCTCAGGCTCCCCAGGGCCAATGATGATGATGACTTTACTCCTACAGGGGCTCTAAGGCCCCTCTATCAAATGACCCTCCGGATCCCCCTGGTTTACCGACCCCTGCTCCTCTTTTGACTCCGGCCCGGAATACTGATATGCCCATTCCCCAAACTCCACCCTCAGAGACACTTAGTGCTCCTGAGCCCCCTAGCCAGATCAAGAATCCATCCTCAGCACCAGGCGACACTCCTGCCCACAACCCCACTACCTCCGCCATCCTTGCCTACACGCTCTTCCCCTCCAGATCCTTCCTTTACCCTTCCTCCTCTCCAACCTTCTTTGCCCTCTTCCTCATCCTGTATAGCTACTCTTGCACCCTACAACCCTTCTCCCTCCAGGAGAACTACAGTCCGCACAGTCACCTCTTTCTCACGCCCACACACATCTACTTCTATCTCTCATCCCTCCTTCGACACTCTTTTTGGTCCTGCAAAATGGGACCGTTTCTTCATCGTCCCTTGCAACGTGCCTTACTCTGCGAACGCCCTACGTTTCCAGGCATGCCTCCAACGGTAAGTTGGCGAGGTTGCATTCCGTACCCGCCCCGATCGGTCCCGCCTGGTGACTGTTGACACCGAGGCCCAAGCTAATGCACTGCTCAACCTTAAAGACCTCGACGGCAACCCCTTCTGCATCACGCCTGACACAACTCTTAACACCTGCACTGGAACAGTTTCCATCTCCCCGCGTTCTTGTCCAGTCGATGACACCGAATGGTTCGAGTGCACGGATGTCCTTCTCAACCTTTTGGCAGAGGATTATGATTATGATGACGTTGCAGTTTACTGCTACACCATCCCACCCCGGGGCCGCCATAAGTCCCCTACCAACATTGCCAAAGTCACTTTCCTGGCAAGATCTCCTTGATAGCATTTATGTTGCCGGAGTTAACTACTCAGTTTAAACATACCGCCCTACTCCTCGCCAGTGCCAGACCTCCTGGCGTTTTGGCCACCCTGCCAAGCACTGCCGATCCCTTGCCAGCTGCCCATTTTGTGCTCAACCAAAGACTACTGTATACTGGACTTGCTACTCATTTTGGGATATTTCCAGTGGAGGCCAGTTTTGCGATTCCTGACATTTTCGAACATCACTCCCATTTCCCTTCCTATGGTTTAACAGTATAAATGATATACCGTTATCTAGGTAAATGTTTGTTCTACAGGGAGGTCCTGTTATACGAGCATTCGGTATATGAGAATCCGATGATACGAGATGTGTAAATTAGGGTCTATTTTCAATATACGAGATCGAAAATCCAATGTTACAACATTCAAACTGGGGTGAGTAAAATTACCAAGTTATTTACTAAAGTAAATTACAAGTTATTTACTAAAATTATAAAGTCATTTACTGACTATATGATTTTACCTAAGGTTGTACGATAATTAATCAATCTGAAAATATGATAATTCTGGTGGCTCAGTACGACAATGTGGCCTACAAAAATTCACATCCTGGACGATGTACAATGATTCAGATGCGCAGAGACGAGTTTGTGGGCAGTGAAAGAGGTCTGTGCAGCCCTCCCTTGTCCCTTACCTACCCTACCCTCTCGAGTCTTCAGTCCTACCTCCCCCCCTTTTTTGCACCCCCTTCCGCCTTCTCCCCCCTTTCTCATTCACCTCCACCCACCCCCTACTCCCAACCCCCTACTCCCATGACCACGTGGTGATGCCATCCACCCCGTACTCCCATGACCACGTGGTGATGCCATCCACCCCGTACTCCCATGACCACGTGGTGATGGAGGAAGGGGGTAGGGAGTAGGGGGTGGGTGGTGGATCCCCCCCCCGTTTCCCCACCAACACACCATCACCCCCTTCTTTATTACAACCACCCTCCCCCGTTTCCCCCCTTCTCCATTACCAACACAACCCTGTTTCTCCCACCTTCATCTCTAGCCCCGGCCTATTCCTTCTCCATCACCATGGAAACACACACCCACGTGTGAGGCATGTTGCATGAGGCATGGCTCTTGACGCTATCGTGATACGTTCATGGCACTGTCGTGGTTATCGTAACTTTATCATGATGACAAAATGACCGTTGATTTTCCATTCGTGACATTGTCTTACAGCTGTCATGACTCCATCGTGACCATCTTACGACCGTCATGACACATACGTACAGGCAGCGTGACATTGTTGTGAGGCTATCGTGGTTTGCGTTTATCGTGGACAAATTTCACGATAGCGTCAATAATCAAATTGGTGGCGCTATCGTGGTTCGATTATGGAATGTGTGAAGGGAGCTTTCCCCAAGTGATCAAGGGGAGGAGGAAGAACTCTAACCCAGTCATCCCTGCAAACGCAGTCATCCCTGTTTTCTCTCGAGCCTCGGAGAGAGAAAACAGGGACTCTCAGCTGGCTACATGCCAGCTTCCTGTCTCCCCACGCAACATTACCACTTGTGAGTGTTATGCATGTTTTATGTTTAATTAATGTGCAGTTATGTTATTTTGTGTGCTATTTTCTCTTTCAGAATGCTTTTTCTACAGAATAGGTAGTACAGTGTGGGTAATATAGACACTGTGTGTTTGTTGTTTGCTATAGTTTATTTTAGCTTGAAAAATGTCTTTCTTTTTTCTTTCTTTTTTAATTGATGGGGTCCTGGAACCAAACCTATATTTTACCATTAGTTATGTGTTTCGTTATACGAGATTTCGCTTTACGAGTATGCCAGGTGGAACCTAACCTGCTCATATCTTCGAGACCTCCCTGTATAATATTATCAAATAAAAAACTGTAAAATACACTAAAGAAATGCCATTATGAGAGAGTGAAGAAATATGCGTGAACTAAATATTCACTGAAACTCTTCGCCATTTAATACAGTAAACCCTCTCGTATTCGGACTAATTGGGCCAAGGAGTGGTCCGAGTAATGCAAGGATCCGAATAATGCAGGGATAATAGGAATAATAGTAATAAAAAAATAAAAAAAAAAAAAAATCTAGGTGAATATAGAAAATTTCTAAGTCATGCAAATATCAATAAACATAAGATAAATCATGTAAATAAATAAATCTACAGTAAAATTACACAATACAGTACTGTACATGAGTAGTTTTGAGTAGTGTACAGTACTATCAGTCCTACGTCTGGCAGCGGCAGCCGGCAGCAGTATCATGCTGGCGGAGATTTCCTCCTCCTTCTTGGTGTTGTCTGTAGGGCTGTGAGGACCCCTTGAGGAGCCCTATGATCCCTGGTGATATCCTATGATGCTATCACAGGCGTGGTAGCTGACCTGTCTTCTTCAGGAAGGCACAGGTGAGGCGGATGAAAGCGTGTTGTCCTGAGAGGTAGGCAGGGCGCCAGGCGGGGCAGGTCGCTCGCCAGCAGGGTGGGCAGGGTTTTACGGCATTACTAATTATTATACATCGTAGTGATTATTGTGAGATGTTATATACACGCATCATTATTTAGGTCAGTGTAGTCACCTTAAATAAGGGTTATTTTAAGGTGTTGAGGTGGCGGGGTAGCCAGTGACGGGGAAACATTCTTGCCACGGCCACCCTGTAACACTAACGGAAAAAAGTGTCTGTGTGACATGACCTTTAAAGGCCGTGTCAAACGTCTTGTTGATTTGTGATTGTTCGAGAAGTTTTAGAAACAGTTTGTCATTGGGTGGTGACTGATGACAAGTTTGATGACGTCATTACTCATCCAAGCCAGTCAGGGCCTTCCTACCTGTTAACTACCTAACGAGGGAGGCTTGCTGAATACGGTATTAAGGGCAGGTAGTATCTAGGTGGTGGGAGAGCCGGTAGTAGCTGGAGATACGACCTCCATTACTGGATCTGGGTCCAAGGCTCTATGGCCTCTGATCACTCGCCAATACAACATTTGGACACAACAAAGAAACCACAATTACAGTATACAAAGTATATGCTCAGTGATCGATTATAAATGCTCTGCCTGGCTGCCTGGGCCTCTAACCTCACTGACTCACGTCATGACACCCTACCTATCCCTAAAAAAAAAAAAAAAAAAAAAAAAAAAAATAAGAGGAGGAGGTCGAATCGGAATAATGTCGAAGTCCGAATAATGAGGGTCCGGATACGAGAGGGTTTATTGTATTTTGCGAGAAAACATTTTACATGAAACATATCAATAAAAGCGGAATTTTATTTGCTTTCCATTGATATATTTCGTTTTCTGATATATAAATTAGAACCATACATAATTTAGCGTTAACTAAATAAATAACCTCATCAATCGGAAGAATTACCCGATTGATTATGTCATTTATTTAGTTAACGCTAATTTATGCATGGTTCTAATTAATTTATCAGAAAACGAAATATATCAATGGAAAGCTAATAAAATTCCGCTTCTATTGATATGTAGCATGTAAAAAGTCTTCACACAAAATATTAAATGGCGAAGAGTTTAAGTGAATATTAAGTTAATGCATATTTCTAAAGAGTCTCATAATGGCATTTCTTTAGTGTATTTTACGGTTTTTTATTTGATAATATTATAGAACAATCATTTACAAAGATAACAGTGTATCATTTATACTAATAAACCATAGTCTACTGTATTCATGGAACACTTTTATACATGCCGATCAGATTGATGATGTTATTTTTTTAGTTAACGCTAATTTATGCATGGTGGTAATTCATTTATCAGAAAACGAAATATATCAATGAATGAATCAAGCTAATGAAAATCCGCTTCTATTGATATGTTTCATCTAAAATGTTTTCGCGCAAAATATTAAATGGCGAAGAGTTTAAGTGAATATTTAGTTCATACATATTTCTTCACTCTCTTATAATGGCATTTCTTTAGTGTATTTTACTGTTTTTTATTTGATAATATTATAGAACAAACATTTACGAAGATAATAGTACAGTCAAACCTCGATATAACGGACTAAAGGGGGGGAGGAGGAGTCCGTTATAGCCGATTGTCTGTTATAGCGAGGGTATTTTCCCAAGGGGGGAAAAATATATGAAAAAACCGGAAAAATTGTGAAATAAATGAGAAATAATTACAATCACAACCAGACTGTGTAGCTATGTTGGGAGGTAAACAGTGACTGGCACTACATGCTGAATTTGGTCCGCCCCTACACGTGAAATAAATGAGAAATAATCACAAACACAACCAGAACGTGTAGCTAGTCAAGCTCAAGCTCTAGTGAAAGGTAAACAAATTACTACGAGCCAGATTCAGCCGTGGCTTCCAAAGGTATTGCTTATTATCATGACTAATGCTCATTATTATATATATTATATGGTTGTCAACTGCAGTTCTATACACGTGTCACTATTTAGGTCAGTGTAGCACTGCGTGTCACCTTAGATAAGGGTGATTTAGGGTGTTGAGGTGACAGGGAGACGTAGCAGCGGCCACGCCATAACACTAATAGTCACTATTTTAAACAATACACACCTTCTACCACTAAATCACTAGCAACACAGGCTCCTTCCTTATAATATTATATCTTAATATGTGATACCTCAAAACTCCTTAAAACCCAAGCATTCCAAAATAAAATGAGAAAATAATACATTAATGTTGAGTTGACAATTCGAGCGGCGATAAGCGGTCTAATATGCAAAAAAAAAAAAAAAAAAAAAAAAAAAGGTCACTCAAATGGAGTCCGTCATATCCGATGTCCGTTACATCGAGGTCTGTTATATCGAGGTTTGACTGTATATCATTTATACTGATAAACCATAGGAAGAGAAATGGGGGTGATGTTCGAAAATATCAGGAATCGCAAAACTGGCCTCCATTGGTCATGGGCGGGTTGGCACGGGGCACGAGTAGCAAGTCCAGTATAGAGTAGTCTTTGGTTCAACCTGGCCATGCTCGTTCCACGTGTCCTGCAACGTCTCCCACTTGTGCTAACTGTGGTAGTTCTCACAATGTCTTCTACAGGGGTTGTTGCCCTGTATACCACTTCGAATCGGAAGTGCCATCCATCAGATTTAAGTCTGGCTTAACTCTGTGGGAAGCCCGCCAAGATGCTCGCCGCAAAGGCTTTTCGCCTACCCCTGTCTCCCAGCTTATTTCCAATCCCACTTTTCCGAATCCCCCTACCACAGGGTTCTGTCCTATCACCCACTCTCTTTCTATTATTTATTAATGATCTTCTAAGTCTAACTCAAAGCCCTATCCATTCCTACGCTGATGATTTTACCCTGCATTTTTCAACGTCGTTTATTAGACGTCCAACTCAACAGGAACTAAGTGATTCACGGAGAGATGCCACCGAGCGCCTAACTTCTGATCTTTCTATAATTTCTGATTGGGGCAAAGCAAACCTTGTTTTGTTCAATGCCTCAAAAACCCAATTTCTTCACCTATCTACTCGACAAAACCTACCAGATAACTATCCCCTCTTCTTCAATGACACTCAACTGTCTCCTTCTTCTACAATGAACATTCTAGGACTATCCTTTACTAAAGATCTGAACTGGAAATCTCACATCTCATCTCCTGCTAAAACAGCTTCTAAGAAGTTAGGTGTGCTGTGGCGTCTGCGTCCTTTTTTTTCTCCCTCCCAATTGCTTGCTCTCTACAGGGGCCTTATCCGCCCATGTATGGAGTATGTCTCACATGTTTGGGGAGGATCCACTCATACAGCTCTCCTAAACAGGGTTGAGTCAAAAGCTTTTCGCCTCATCAACTCCTCACCTCTGACTGACTGTCTTCAATCCTTAAATCACCGCCGCAATGTTGCTTCTCTTGCTCTCTTCTACCGTTATTTTCATGCTCACTGCTCTTCTGAACTTGCTAACTGCATGCCTCCCCCACTCCCGCGGCCTCGCTGCACAAGACTTTCTACTCATTCTCATCCCTATTCTGTCCATCTTCCTAATGTAAGAGTTAATCAGTATCTTTACTCTTTCATCCCTTTCACTGGTAAACTCTGGAACTCTCTTCCTGTTTCTATTTTTCCACTTTCCTATGACTTAAATCTTTTCAAAAGAAGAGTAACAAGACACCTCCCGAACTAAATTGGCCCACCCCTCTGTTTTTATTCTATTCTCTTACTGTCTTCTTTATAGGGACTGGCAACTAAGCGGGCTTTGTGTTACCCATTTTTGTTGTGCCCTTGGCCAGTTCCTTGTAATGTAAAAAAAAAAAAAAAAAAAAACTCTTCTACCCTCTCTTTCCCTGTTCCTCCTCCTCCCACTCCTCGTCCCTCCTTTGTTCTTTCTGTTCTCCCCTGTCTCTCCCTAGCTAACCCTTTTTCCGTCCTTAGTCCAGATACTCCGACCTCTACTCCTTCCTCGATCCCCACACCCCTTCCTCAACGCATCCTTCGGACTCCTCTGGTCAGGCGACCTAAATGTTTTCCCCTTCCTCCCCCTCCGAAATTTTCCACCATCTCTCCCTCTTCCTCAGTTCCTCACTCCCCACTTTCTACGTCTCCTCCTACTAAGAAACCCTGTGCTTCCCAGGTCTTCCCTCCTGACTCTCCTGTTGAGACCATGGCTATGATCGAGGAGTACCTCGCTCAGCATCAAGACATGACCCCTCTGCCCTCTTTATAAACCGCCTCATCATCCCCACCTTCTTTCTCAACCCTCAAAGTCTCAGCTGAGATACATCCTCTTCCCTCCCTCTTTCCACCTAAACCTCTTCCTCCTTCTGCCTCCCAGCTTCCCCCCTGCTCCTCCTCTTCCCCGCCTTCTCCATCATTCTCCCCACTGCAGCCTTCTCCCCTTCCCTCTGATCACCCTCTGTCCTCACCCCCATCTTCTACTTCCTGTGACCGTCCAGCTGTTAAGTCTCTTCTTGACTTCCCGCTTCCTCCTGGCTATACACGCTACTCCCTTTTGTCTAGAACAGTGCTCTTCAACCTTTGTGATGTCGTCCACCCCTAGTGGTGATTTGGTAAAAGCTGTCCACCTCAACTTTTTTAAATCTCTAAAATCTCACGGCTCTTGACATTGTAAATATACTATATCATATATAGACTATATCATTCTACAAATGTATAGGTAGAAGAAAGCAGTTGAGCTCATTTCCTATTTACAGTTTACATATTTTTCTGTATAATAACACATGCAGTCTAAAACTATAAATGTACAAAAACAAAATAAACATAGCTTAGGAATTCCGGAGCAAATGCATTTTCCTTCATGAAACTAAAGTAAAATTGCACATACAGGGAGGTCCCGAAGATACGAGCAGTTAGGTTCCACCTGGCATACTCGTAAAGCGAAATCTCGTATAACGAAACACATAACTAATGGTAAAATATAGGTTTGGTTCCAGGACCCCAACAATTTAAAAAAAAAAAAAAAAAAAAAAGACATGTTTTTCAAGCTATAATAAAATTTGGTAATATTTAGTAGGGGTGCGAGAATCCCTTGAGGAATCCTATGGTCAGATGGGCAGGTGAATCCTATGGGCAGGTGATATCCTATGGTGCTATCACATGGGTGGGAGCTGACCTGACTTCTTCAGGAAGGCACATATTATACAGCTGATAACGGGGTGTTGTGTTGTGCGGGCGGCAGCCGATGTCCGCCGCCAGCGGAGATCTCCTTGGTAATTATTTAGTAGGAAAGCGAGGACCCTTTGAGGAATCCTATGATCACTGGTGATATCCTATGGTGCTATCACAGGCGTAGGAGCTGACTGTCTTCTTCAGGAAGGCACAGGTGAGGCGGATGACGGCGGTTTTTGAGAGGCGGCGGACGGGGCAGGCCGCCGCATCCTCCGCCAAGGTAGGTTTGGGCAGGCTTAAACGTCTTATCACTCGTTATTATACAACTTAGTGATTATGGTGAGATGTTATATCCACGTGTCATTATCTAAATCAATGTAGCACCGTGTGTCACCTTAAATAAGGGTGATTTAAAGATGTTATGATGAGGTGACTGCTGGCCGAGCTGGCGGGGCAGAGAGTGACGGAGAAATACTTGCCGCGGAGCCGCCCCATATCACAAATATTCACCGATTTAACACACATACACACCTTCTACCCCCAATACACTAGCAACACAGGCTCCTTACTTATATATCTTACTATCTGATACATTAAAACTACTTAAAACGCAAGCATTCAAAATAAAACGAGAATTAGTTTTAGATGACGGGGACAGAAGGCGGAGAGGCAGTCTGGCATGCCATTCTTCCCCGGAAATATGTCTCGCTGGCTTGTTATTGGTCGAGAAGTTTTAAAAACTGTTTGTCATTGGCTGGTGACGGATGACGCCGTAGCCAGTCACAACCTTCCTACTCGTTTACGACCTATCGAGGGAGCTTTGTAGCTTCCGTCATTAGGGAAAGTAGTATCTAGGTAGTGCGAGAGCAGGTTGTTGCTGGCCATACTACCTCCGTTGCTGGCTTCTCGCCCAGGGTTGTGAATTTTTGTAGGCCACATTGTCGTACTGAACCACCAGAATGATCATATTTTCAGATTGATTAGCGTACAACCTTAGGTAAAATCATAGTCAGTAAATGACTTTATAATGTTAGTAAATAACTTGTAATTTACTTTAGTAAATAACTTGGTAATTTTACTCACCCCAGTTTGAATGTCGTAACATTGGATTTTCGATCTCGTATATTGAAAATAGACCCTAATTTACACATCTCGTATCATCGGATTCTCGTATATCGAATGCTCGTATAACGGGACCTCCCTGTAATATGTGTTATATTTGGTAATCCAGAAAACAAAACCTTTTCCTTCAAGAAGCAAAAATCAGTGGCCTGGCTGCTGTTGCAATTTGTCTGCTATCAGATTAAATCGAGGCATCAGATGATTTTCAAGTGCAACCCACATGATAGGATCCAAATTCGGAATGGCATTATTTTTCTTTGCCTTCATTAAAGCTAAGCTTAAGAAATCGTGCTCACACAGATATAATGTTGGCATCTGCACAAACATGACTGTTGCCTGCTTAGCTAACTCCTTGTATTCCTGAGTATCAAGCAGGGCAACCCAGAAATGCATGAAATTGCCAAATGTTTTGAAAGATGTTTTGAGAATATTACACTCGAAGCTCAATAGGGCATCAGAATGATCAGTTCTATCATCAGAAAATGGAGTAAGCATCCACATGTTGGAGGTCAGGTCTCTTGGAAATATAAAGAAAGGTTTTCCTGCATCTAAGTAAGGTGTCGGGTAATCAAGTGGGACATTCCATTCCAGTGTCTGTTCTGCTGTCTACATACCATCATCATGTTCTCAGCCACATTCTCTCAAATAGGTACAAAGACTTCAAAATAAGAAAAAATACTGATCTATACTGACACGTGGGCATGATCTCGTCCACCCACCTGTCCACCCCTCACTTAGTCTCGTCCACCTTAAGGTGGACCGTCCACCCAGGTTGAATAGCACTGGTCTAGAACAATCCCTGACCCTACTATGTGTACTTCACCTACTACACTTGATCCCCCACCTGATACCCCTGATCCTGCTAACCCCTCTATTCCGGACGCTACTATTCCAACTATCATCACCCGCTGACCTCTACACACTGTCAGTTCTTCAATGGAACATTCACAGCTTCTGCTCCCACAGACAAGACCTTTGTCTCCTGATTTCTTGCTATAAGCCTCAAGTTATCTGCCTCCAAGAAACTTTCCTTACCCACCCCCTGTCCCAATTCCCAATTTATGATCTCCTTCCCCTAACAATTACATATCCTTCATCTGATCTAACCATCCTGCTGTAACGTTCCATTTCTTACCCCTTCCCTCACCATTTCACTCTTTCTCTATAACCCCTCCCCTTTATTATGCTTTGCCATAGTACCATACGACCTCTGATGTCTGGCACATTTCCTCCCTTTTTAGCATTAATTCAATTCAATTATGATAACGACCCACTATAATGTAGAGAGCAGATAATGGAAGAAGTGAAAGAGTTCAAGTATTTGAGGGAAATATTATGTAAACATGAAGATATGGATGGAGAAATTAGAGTGAATTGATAAAGGCAGGAGTTTCTTAAGAATACTTGCAAGGGTGATGAAAGTGTGTCCATGGTGGTTGAGGGGTCTAAGGGAGAGTCCATAATGGTATTTTTTTTGCCAACTTTGACATATGGATCAGACACTTGGGCCCGAGAGGGGCATGTAGAGTGATGAAAAGGGATGGTCTGAGCAATGAAAATGTATGTACAAAATGTATGACAGATATGGCATGGAAGTAAGTGTGTGCAGATGGAGTGAAGTGTGGAGTGTTGGGATGGGTGAAGAAAAGTACAGTACATGGAGATGGTTGAGAAACATTGAAAGGATGAAGGGGGAAGAGTTTGTGAAAAAAATTCATGTGTGAAATGTTACACCTGCATACTGGCAAGAATGGATAGACAGAGTCCTGGTGGTCAAGTGACAGTTTATTGAGACCACTCTCCAGCACACAACCACGGAATGGCGGCCATGACGATCCTACCCTAAACACAAGACAAAAGATGTTGAGAAGCGCCTGACTTAAGGCTGATAACATTGTTAACTTAACAATATTCCCTCTTTTTCTTATCTTAAATTTCAAAAATAATAAAGAAACATTGTACTTAAAATGTTAAAAACATTAATTCTCCTTCCTGTATAATGTCCAACAATTTGAAACTGTTCACCCCTTTCTTTGTTAGGCAGTCAGCCAACTGATCACTTGATTGAACCCATCTCAAGGCAACACAGCCTTCTTGCACAAGTTGCTTCAGTGCTGCTAAATCAATTATCAATCTTTTCTCATTCACATTTTTGGTAGAGTGAACATTTTCAACTAAAGAGTGATTATCCACATAACTGAAAATAGGAATCACATTCTTATTACCCACATGAAACAATATTTCAGATAGCACACTTCCTAAATAATAACTCATATCCACAGCATCAGATGCAGCAAGGGTTTCTGCTGCCAGGGTATTTTTAACTACTCTTCTTATTTTCTTAGCCTCCCATGCAAGTGGACAGCTCTTTCCATTTTCACCAACAAGGAATATTATGAAACCTTCAGCACTTGAGTAACCATCAGGCAAACTTGCATGGGAGGCATCACTGAAAGCCACTAGCTTTACCTTGCTCATATCTCCCAACTGTGGAAATCTTAAACTACAGTCCACCATTTCCAGCTTCCTCAGACATTTGTTAGCTTGGATAATATTTTCTACTTTGGGATGATTCAAAACACAGCTCATATCAGGCCTAGTATTTGTACTTAACCAACCAATTTGTCCAACCAGGCTTCTAAGATTTTTCTGCTCAGTTTCATTACAGTCCTCCAATTTGTTACAAGCCCGAGTAACATTGATGGGCACAGTTTTCACATTTTTTTAGGTATTGACTTTGATTCAGGGTTATTCCACATTCATCTTGTTTCACTTCCAAACCAATATACTTAAAGACACCAGAAGACTGTAATCCTACTTGAAATTCAGACCTGATTTTTGCAATTACAATGTTTTCAAAAGCATCTGTACCACCTCATATAAAGTCATCCAAATGCATCAGAAAAACTCCTGACAGTTCAGCATCATTGTACCAATAAAATCCAGCGGGATCAGCTTTCAGATGCACACAACCTAAATTCATCAAAAATGTTCTGACTGTGAAGTACCATACCCTTGATGCATCATTTAATCCATAAACACATTTGTTAAGCTTCTATAAAACTTTCCCTGAGCAATTCGTTTTTTTTGGTGGCTTCAGAAACACATCTCTCTGAAAATTTTCCCCTTGCAGGAAAGCAGCTTTGATATCAATAGAATTACATTTCCAGTTCTTAGAAGCCATGATTGACAAAAATATCCTCAATACTTCTTTACCTCCAGTAGGAGGTAATCCTACTAAAGGAGGTCTGTTCTAATATGATGAGACTCTTCAAAACCACGTGCTACAAGTCTAGCCTTCACTCTTGGTTCACCATTGACATCTTTTTCTGTGCATACCCATCTCACACTCATGGATGTCTGACCCCAATCTAAAACTTCCTCATATACCTTAAATTTCTTCCAGCTCCCCAATTCTGTTTGTTTTTGCCTGAAGTACATATTTGTCATATTGCCTAGATACAGACAGGAATACCTCATTATCATCTACAGCTATAGAGTCACTATCACATTCTTCAGGTTCTTCAACCCATTGCTTCACCCCTGTAATCCAATCTATTGACTTAGCCTCGCAACCATCATCCTGAACATTCAGCCAGTTTCTGTACATTCTTGTAGCTTTACCTGCACGACTTATAACAGTAGTGGTTTTCCAATCATCAGAGTCAACAGGTAAATATTTCACTCTCTGTCCTATCTTGGGAATACCTCTAGGAACACTCTCAGGAGAACATTCCTGTACATTGTCTCCATCACTGACATTGTTTTTCCTGTCTCTCTCATCCTTTAAGCTAATTTCACCTGCATCATCAGTTTCATCTGACACATCATCAGTTACATCTTCACAATAATGTTCAGTGACAGTGTCTTTTGCGTCACAACCAACAGGTTCACATGACCTATTTCTAATTTCTTCTAAGACTACCTTTTTACCATTCTCAATATCAGCATTGATGTCATAATTTATTTCAATAACTCTTGATACAAGCACTTTCACAATATAGGCACCATGTTTAATGATAACTGTCTTACTATCTTGACCTATGACTGTGCCAGGTCCCTTCCATTCTACTTCATTGTCTCATTTAAAATACACCAGTTCTCCACTCTGGAAAGTTCTACCTGTGGGCCTAACCTGATGCCTCAGAGTCCGTCTTATCCTCTCTGATGTCTCTGCCATCATGAATGCTTGGCGACCAGCATGCAGAGCATTCAGATGCTTACCCAGTGTTTCACTTATTGTAGTGCCTTCTAGAGCTGGTAGTGAATCATTCATTACACAAGGGAGTTTTGGGTTCCTGCCAAAAACTAACTGATAAGGGCTGTACCCTCCAACCATTTGCCGACAATTCTTGGCATGCACAGCCCACGCTAGTGCTGTGTGTAAAGGGCACTTAGGCTGGTCAGCTACTATTTTTCTCACCATCTCATCGATTACTGTATGGTTTCTTTCACATAAACCACTGCTGAAAGGGCTTTGTGCAGCTGTATGCATGGTTCTAATGTTTAAATTCTCACACATGTCAGTGAATTCTTCATTAGCAAATTCTCCTCCATTGTCAGCTAAGAATTTTTCTGGTGAGCCTAATCCAGTCCCTATCCCTATCCACATCTCAATCACTTTATCAATAATTGTCCTTCTCTTTTTATCATGAATTACTGCTGATCTGCAATATCTTATAGCAACATCAACAAGGTGCAAAAAATAAACCTCCCCCTTTTTCCATTCTTTCAAATCTATAGCCACAACGTCATTAAAGTCTCTAGCTAAGGCAAACTCACCACGTTAGAAGGGGTTTGCCGCAAAATTGAGCCCTATGTGGTATTTGCTTTTTTCTTAAGAGTGCTTTGCATGCCTGTATTCCCGTTCATTTAGGGCGTTGGTCGAATGATGTCCCTACATTTTGACAAATCAATGCCACATTCATTCACTAAAAAATCAATAACCAAATTAGCCATAAAAAGACCAGGGTGTTCTTCCAATTTTAAGAATGTTATAAATCTTTCAACTGGAACTCCGTTTGAGGTCACTTAATGTTTTGATCATTTTCTACGCATCTGTGAAATTTACTTGTTCCAATACTCTTCTCAGTTTGTATCTGTTCAGAGAGTTTTTAATCTAAATTTGTGGAGCCCCGTCTAGTCAAATAAGTGAGTGGGTGAGTTTCTGTGCTCCTTTGAGTTTTCAATGAGATGGATTAAGTTTGTGTTTTTCCAATCAGAGAAACCATGTGTTACCAAAGCTCACTTGAAGAATGAAATAATTTACAGACAAAACAAAAAATGCCTCCTGTGAGGGAAAATATACCAGCCATTCTCTATTGAATTTTTTCTCCATTGATTTTTACTCCTTGGAAGATCCTTTAGAGCAATATCTGTTTTGATTTTTGGGGAAATGCGCTTTGATTTGCAAAATTGTCATTCCAGTGCTGACAATCAGATGACCTTTGTCAATCCAATAAGTCCTGTCTTCATCTGACATTTATCTGAGTTCCTTTTCGAAAGATCATTACTTCTTTGATTTTCAGTTTCTTTTTGTTTTTCATTTCATCACTGGAAATGTCCCTCTGTTCGACTTCCAGTTCCACATGTGGACTTATGGATGGAGATAACTGTGATATTCTTCTTCTAGCTCGCAAACTGACTCAGACTTTTAAATTCTGCTCACGACTGCTTTCCCACCTTCTTTTGAGTTCAGTTGATTCAATTTGGGGATTAGAATCTTGTTCTGGAGACGTCTCTTCTTTGTAAGTGTGTTTGATGAATTTATCTAACTTGGGAATCTGATGAAGCTGCGTTGAAGTTGCTGCTTCTTTTTCTTTTTGAAATCCACTTTCATGCTGCTTCATAATTGGTCTGAGATAAAAAAATCTCCCAAAAAAAAAAAAAAGAGATTTTTTAAAATAAAGGTTGAAGTAGAATTTGTTTACATGTACGTACAGAAAAAAAAAACTGAGCTGAAAAACAAAATATACGCTACATTCACATATACAGGGAGGTCCCGAAGATACGAGCAATTAGGTTCCACCTGGCATACTCGTAAAGCGAAATCTCGTATAACGAAAACACATAACTAATGATAAAATATAGGTTTGGTTCCAGGCCCCCATCAAATTATATATATAAAAAAAAAATAAAAAAAAAAAAAAAAAGAACTACATGTTTTTCAAGCTAAAAAACTATAGCAAACAACACAGGGGTCTACGTCTATCTTCAGCGTCCACACTGTACTACCTATTCTGTAGAAAAAGCATTTGAAAGAGAAAATAGCACCCAAAATAACTTTAAATTGCACATTAATTAAAAATAAAACATGCATAACAAGCAAAAAAGACGTTGAAATGTAGGGGACCCCGCGTGATACAAGAGAAGGTAGTGTAGTGGTCCCAAAGGTTGGGGTCGCACACTGCTAATTAACCCCTAAAGGTCAGGCCGCGCCCCATTTTTGCTTAATTACCCTTCAGATCACACCTTGCTAGGGGTGACTGACCCCGGTCCCAAGGTTGGGGCCGCACACCTGCTAATTACCCCTAAATGTCAGGCCGCGCCATATGTTAATTACCCTCAGGTCATGGCTTGCTAGGGGTGACCTCACTGGGGTCAACCAAATCCCCCTTTGTCCAGCCTGGGAGTGGTAGGGCGTGCTTTTTGGGAAATTGATAATTTTACTCGCCCCATTTTTGGAATGTCGTATCTTTGGATTTTCGATCTCGTATATTAAAAAATAGACCCTAATTTACAAATCTCGTATCATCGGATTCTCGTATACCGAGTGCTCGAAAACGGGACCTCCCTGTAAGTGTTTTACTGTGTTTAGCACGATGATAAACAAACATGGACTGGGGCCCCCATGATTTACAGTAGGATCTCAAACAGGGGCCCTTTATCTCAAATAAAGGCCTCAAACAGAGGCCTTTTATCTCAAATAAAGGGCCTCGAACAGGGGCCCTTATCTAAAAATTTTTGGGTAATTTATTTTAAGTAAAGAATTATTCAGCAATGCAAAATATCATTTAAAAAAAAATAATATACCGTATTGCGGCGCATAAGACGCAGTTTTTTCCTTAAAAAGGAATACAAAGTTCAGCCTGCGTCTAATGCGGCCATATTAGCGAATGACGAGGTCGGGCAGAGAATGCAGAACAGCCGGTGGTTTTATTACTAAAGGGGTCTGGAGTGATCTATGTTGAGCAGTAGTCCACTGAGCACAAATTGTAACTGTGTTATCAACAGTAGGGTGGGGTGGGGTCACACCGGACGGGGTTCCCAAAAATTTAAAAAAAAACTAAAGGACCCTTATTATCTGATTTAAGTATTCATGAGGGTACCATAGGTGGGCCATATGTGAATTTTGGGTTTTGGGCACAGTGTGCACTCTCTCAGGTAAAAAATGGATTTTTTATGAATATTTTTCCACTAATAGTACCGGTGTCCCCCCCCCACCACCCTAATGCATAATACTAAGCAAAGGGTGGAGTTTAAGAGAAAACAAGAGCTGAGGCAACAAGATAGCGATTGTTGCTGCCAAGAGGGCCGTGTCGATGTAAACATCATCCACCCCCCGCTGTGCTCTCCATTGTAAAACACTTGATATCTCAGGTCTGCCGCTTCCCCTGGGATACTTCAGTCAGGGGACGCCTCCGCGCACCCACCAGGGTCATTACCGCTCAGACTCCTCCCCGCACCCAGGGAAAAAGACAAAAATCCCACATATAAGAGTCGCCTTAAACTGCATTCGACTCGGGCCACGCAAGTTGACAACAAACAGTTGGAAGGAGATGATAGAAGGGAGGCAGAAAATGGGGGATGGAGTTTTCGCTGGAATGAGAAATGGAATAGTGAAAACAAAGAGCGTTTTTAAAGTTTTATTTGGAGGAGGGTGAGAGGGAGTGTAGTATCTTGGGGAGTCTGTCTATACACACAAGGAGGAGAAAGGGCGTCCTACCCTTTGTAGTTATTTGACAGCGAGCATTGTACAACGTAGGGACATGAGGTGCGCGGCGTGGGGTTGGTCTCTGTGTGTCCTGTGGCTGACTGAATTACCTGGCTGGTGTAAGTGGTGTTGCAGTTGTGTCGGCGAGGAAAAGGGTCAGGTCAGCGTCAGGTCACCCTCAAATTTCCTGGTTTCCAGACGGGGGGTGGCCTAAGCCGAGGGCAAGTGTGTATGGCGGTGTGTGTTAGCACCGCTATAGTGGTAAGAAAAGGTGGGATAGGAGACAGCATATTTGTACGTACACTTCGACCCCTCAATCCTCACCCCTGTACCTCTGCGGATAAGGAAATTGTATGAAAGAGTGTAGTAAAAAGGCTGCAAGGTACTTTTTAGACGGGACAAAAGTCTTCCACACGGTACCCCAAGACCAAGCCCCATCACGGCGCCACCCCGCCTGCCTAAAGGGCAGAATCACACCATACCATCATGGTGACACGGCACCGTCTCATCACATCTGTTAGAATTTCTTACATTCAAACAAAATAGACGTGTTACACTAAGCGGTGCGCCGCCGCCACGGCTCCAATACATCACCGTCGTCACGTAACGGTTTCTGGGGAAGAATTTTTCATCGTAAGAGACTGTGCCGTGCTGATAATTTGCGTTTTCTCAAGGCTTTATGAAACCCAAAAACAGTGTCTTTTAGGGTTCAACTCCTCTTCTTCATCCAACAGAAGTTCTATTAATGCAAATTTCTTCAAACCATAGCCTCTGAGGCACATGGTCTGCTTAGAGGGTGAGCAGGAAACTCCCGAAAATGACGGAAACCGTGACGAATAGTGTGAATTACAAGGCACGGCTGAAAAGAACGCTGCCTGATATCAGAGGGGTGAACCAGCCTTCACCTGTACCTTCCTGAAGAAGACTAATAAACCCCTCGGGGACTGTGATAGATTCATAGGTGTTAAACAGGGCAAAATATCGTCGATCCCGACAACGGTGCCTCAAAAATTTACAACAAGGTAGAGATCGTTACCTTACAGTGTTACCCAAATATCTTCGAAAATTTTTTGTTATTGGGCAACCACCGATTTCGAGGCAAAAAACTTACGTCCTCCTGAATAGTTTGATGTGTTTTGTATTAATCTGGCTCTCGTTTTTGTCAGAAATCAATGTTTGTTTACACGTGTGTGTGTGTGGTGCATGGGGGGGGGGGGGGGTAAGCCTGCCCCTTCAGGTCTGCCGCGCAAACATGCTACGCTTCACACTGCCATATTAGGGTATTTCTCGTTTTTTCTCTATATCATCTGTTACTATACCAAACCCACCTCTAACCTAACCTAATCTGATTTACCCTAACTTAACTTCTGGCTGAAATAACGGAGATTTTCTGGTTACTAGTGTAATGCCATTATTTTTCAATTGCCTCATGAGAAATGGGGCTCAAAATACTAGAATGAAGAAAGCTACACGTTTGATGTCGGGTAAGAGTCCTAGGACTTTTGAAAGCCCACTCCCAAAAAATACCAATATCTATACTGAAAATTTTTCCACAAATTCTAAACACATAGCAGAAAAGCAACAAAGGCATACCTAAAATTAAATCTAAGCTATATGTCATAGCTAGCAAAATTTTAGAATATCAATTCGGGGGGGCATCCTGCAATATATTATGACAGTTTTTGGTTACCCTGTCTTTCCCCTGACATTTTAAACTAGTATAATTTTCATTCACACGCACTGCACTGTGAATTTTGTATTTAGGTACATGCTCATAATAATTTGTTTTCCATACAAACCCTTTTTTTTTTGTAATAACTTTTGATAAATTTACGAATTTTTTTCTTTTCCCCAAAAAACCAATATTTTTTTCTTCTCAAAAAAATGCTTGTAACATAGGGGTGCGTCTTATGCGGAGGTGCGTCTTTTTGCGCCGGCAAATACGGTATTTTTGGAAATCTTTTAGCAGGGACCCCAGGTTTGGGGCCCCCAAGCTTGAGGGGCCCTAGGCTGCAGCCTATACTAACCTATAGGATAATCCGGGTCTGCAGAAGAGGAACTGACGAGGAAAGAAATAAGGAATCAAAGAAGGGAGGGAATTTCCCTCCACTCCCCAAATTACCCATCACCACACACCCATTCACTCACCCATACCATCACCCCCACCCATTCACTCCCCCATTCGCTCACCCATTCCCTTTGTCTGGCACTTTCACCTTTTGGTATTAAATCAACAATCACCCATTTCCCATCACCCCAACCCATCACTCACCCATTACCCATTCACTCACTCATTACCCATCACCCCCACCCATTACCCATCCCCCACACCCATTCACTCACCCATTCCCCCCCACCTATCACCATCACCCCCACCCATTCACTCATCCATTACCCATCCACCCCCAACTCATTCACTCACCATTACCCATCACCCCCCACCTATTCCCTCACCCATTACCCATCACGCCCAACCCATTACCCATCACCCCCTACCCATTCCCCCACTACCCATCACCCCACACCCATTACCCCATCACCCCCACCCATCACTCACCCTTTTTACCAATCACCCCCCAAACCCATTTGACTTCAGCCAAAACAAAAGTGTGTTGGGGGGGGGGGGAGAGGGATGAGTTTGGAGGACAATTATTGGAATGACGGGGCTTCGGTATGAAATACAAAAGGAACAAAAGGTGTAATAACAAAAAAATACATCCATCAATACCACTTCAGTTCATTTTTTTAACTTAAACTACATATATTTGCATTCTTGGGGTATTGAAAAGGCACAACACCGTGCACAGTAATGATATAAGCATTTTGACACTTTTGACGGATTGCATCATCCGCCATAGCGGCACCACGGAGTCAAAAGCTTTTGTTCATCAAACCCCCTCTCCTCTGACTGACTGCCTTCAATCTTTAAATCACTGCCGCAATGTTGCTTCTCTTGCTCTCTTCTACCGTTTTTTTTCATGCCTCACTGCTCTTCTGAACTTGCTAACGCATGCCTCCCCCACTCCCGCGGCCTCGCTGCACAAGACTTTCTATCATTCTCATCCCTATTCTGTCCATCTTCCTAATGCAAGAAATTAATCAGTATCTTACCTTTCATCCCTTTCAATGGTAACTCTGGGAAATTTTCTTCCTCTTTCTATTTTTCCACTTTCCCATGACTTAAATCTTTTCAAAAGAAGAGTAACAAGACACCTCCCGAACTAAATTGGCTACCCCTCTTTTTTATTTTATTCTCTTACTGTCTTCTTTATAGGGACTGGCAACTAAGCGGGCTTTGTGTTACCCATTTTTGTTGTGCCCTTGGCCGGTTCCTTGTGATAAAAAAGAAAAAAAAAAAAAAAAACCTATTCAAAACCCAAAATGGCGCGGCCCGAGTGACTCCTCTCTGTGAAGCTCTCTGCTAAAACCCTAAACACAAAACAAAAGATGTTGAGAAGCGCCTGACTTAAGACTGATAACATTGTTAACTTAACATGAAATTGAGGGTCTTAGTAAGAATGGAAGACCACGTGGAAAGTGGAAGGATTGGATACAGGAATATATAAGCACGAGAAGTGCCAGGGAAGGGGAGGGAAAATAAGTGATCTCAGACTGCAAGAACCAAAGCCTCATCAGCATCGTCTGATCGGTGGATAATTCCTTTCAATGTCAATAAATGCAGCATTTTTAAATAGAAGAGAAAGAAACACATTTTTTTTTTATTTGGCATGAAATTTAAAAGCATACAAAGTGTCAAAGATCTTGGTGTTTTGATAGTGTTGAGTCTTGAATTCTTCCAGCAATATAAAGATGCCATACGAAAAGTTAATACAATTTTGGGCTGTAAAACAGAAACCTTGAAAAACTTATAGAATAGAGATTATAAATCTTAAAAGTAAAATTTTGTAGTAAAATTTAAATTTAAAGGGGGTAAAATGTTTGCACGTAACCTTCAGCACTGTATCTCAGACCCCCACTGGAGTGTGTGGTACAATTTAGGTCACCTCAGTGACAGACATAACAAAACTGGAAGCTATGGCCAGCAAAGCGCTATGAGAGAATCTCTTTATTGAATAATAAAAAATGTGTGGATAGGCTAGCAGTACTTAACCTGCTCTCAAAAAATGTCTTGAGGGAAACATATATTATACTCAAAGGTTCATGAATGTTAATGCACACAGTTGCTATTATTTGAGTCATCATGGACGAGGGTTAAACTAAAATGTAGATTGGTGAATAGACTGCACTAGATTACTTACCAATAATGTTGTATGAGTGGGAAAAAGCTTCCGTAGTGCAGTGTAAGATAAGAACATAAGAAAATAAGGAAGCTACAAGAGGTCGTGAGACCCACACAAGGTAGTTCCTGTTACTTAACACTACCTACATCTACTTTCATCCCCATCCATGAAATATCTAGCTCCTTTTAAAGCCCCACAATGACTCCGCACTAATACCTGTCTACTGAGTCCATTCCAATCATTTACCATTCTATTGTGAACTGGTTTTTCCCTATTTTTTTTATAAATCTACGCTTTCCAGCTTGAATCCGTTTCTTCTTGTTCTATCCTGATTATAGCCGAAACAATTTTTTCCCACAAAAAAACTCCTTATTTTATCCCTTTATCTACTTTAAAAAAATTTATCAGATCGCCCCTTACTCTACGCCTCTCGAGTGAGTGTAAATTTTAAAAGCTTCAATCTCTTCTCATAACTAAAGTTACGCATCCCATGCATCATTTGGCCATCCTTCCTGCACTGATTCTAACAAAGCAACCTTGTTTTTTTCAATGCCTCAAAAACCCAGTTTCTTCACCAATCTACCGCAAAACATACCAGATAACTATCCCTTTCTTCAATGACACTCAACTATCTCCTTTTTCCACAATGAACATTCATGGACTGTCCTTACTAAAAATCTGAACTGGATATCTCACATTCTACCTCTTGATAAAACAGTTTCTAAGAAGTTTGGTGTCCTGTGGCGTTCGCGTCCATTTTTTTTTCCCCCCAGGTGTTTGCTCTCTATTGGGGCCTTATATGCCCATGTATGGAGTATGTAACATGTTTGGGGAGGAAACCACTCATAAGCTCTCCTAAAACAGGGTTGAGTCAAAAGCTTTTTGTCTCATCAAAATCCCTCCCCTGACTGATTGTCTTCAATCTTTAAAAACACCGCCACAATGTTGCTTCTCTGCTATCTTCTACCGTTATTTTCATGCTCACTGCTCTTCTGAACTTGCTAACTGCATGCCTCCCCACTCCCGCGGCCTCGCCTGCACAAAGACTCTATCATTCTCTTCCCTATTCTGTCCCTCTTCCTAATGCAAGAGTTTAAACAGTATCTTTAATCTTTCATCCCTTCATGGTAAACTCTTGAATTCTCTTCCTGTTTCTATTTTTCCACCTACTTTCACTTAAATCTTTTCAAGAGAAGAGTGACAAGACACCTCCCCTACTAAATGGCCACCCCCCTTTTTTTATTTTTTACTGTTTCTTTATATGGACTGGCAACTAAGCGGGCTTTGTGTTACCTTTTTGTTTGTGCCTTGGCCAGTCCTTTGTGCTGTAAAAAAAACAATAAAAAACAAGGCTATATCCATCCTGTAATACGGAGACCCAAAAACTGAACCGCATAGTCTAGATGAGGTCTGACTAGAGCCAAATAAAGTTTAGAATAATCTCAGCACTTCTACTTTTAACACTCCTGGTAATGAAACCCAACACCCCATTAGCTCTATTTCTAGCCTTAATATATTTTTTCCTAGGATGGAGATCTGAGCTCACCCCACTTCCAGATCTTTCTCACCTCTTTTCAGTGATATAAGAAACACCTTTCTTTCTCATCTTTTCAGCGATAAATTGCATATGGTGTATTATTACCAGGGTTTTTTCTACCAACATTCATTACGCTACACTTATCAATATTAAATTTCCCTCTGCCACCTGACTACCCACTCATTTGATTTACCTAAGTCTCCCTGCAATATATTACATCAGACTGTGATCTAATAATCCTACCTACCTTAGTATCATCAGCAAACTGCTGATATCACTGCTAATCCCACTATCCATGTCGTTGTAACACAATGAATTCTTGTATAATCAAATGAGCACCATCTCCAAAAAAATGGTTCCCAAAAAATAAGAAAATTATAAAACAACCAGCATCCTGCCATGTATTGATTGTTGATTGTGCTTGCCATTTATTTATTTTTGCTTTTGATTGTGTTTATATACTTTTATTAAGCTTTTTCTAGGTTAGGGAGAGACCACCCCGTTTGACGTTGGGGTCTGTGTGGTCTGTGTTGTGTTTTGGTTTGTCTTACACCCAGCACCTAACCCTTACCCCTTCCTCCCACAGAACAGAAGCAATCGACACTGAGATTAACAACCTCAGGAATGGTCTTCGCAGCAAGGTGAACCACTCAAGACCTTGAAACAAACAACCCACTCTAGGCACCCCTCTCAAGCACTCTCTCCAGACGAGTGGCAGGCAGTGCAGCAGGCTTGGGGAAGTAGATCAGTGGAGGAGGGTTCACTAATCCCTCAGTCTCTCGCACTTTCCTCTATCAGACTTTTTGAAATTTGGATAAAAGATATTGATCAGGAAGTCACTCCTTTAGACCTTCCTCCGAAATTTAAGCCATTTTTCTATGAGGGGAAGAGGAGCAGGAGAATCTCTGGGCCTTCTTTTATGTGTATTTTCATGAATGAAAAAAGATATACGTCAATCAAGAGGTAGGAAAAAATCCCTCTCCTTCTCAGTTCTAAGTCTCTTTCCTAGAAAAACTGTCAAGTCCATTCCTTGGATGACTTCTTTTATTTCATCCATCCTTTCCTTCCCTTTACTGCTCCCACAGGTTTTTTTTTTTAGCCTTCAAATATCAATAGGTTTAGTGTAATTTTCAGTATTGAGCTTCTTTGGGAGTTTTTTTCATGGAGCGGCCATGGCAAACCATGTGTTCCCATCCAGACAGCCTCCAAGGTCTTCCCCTTCTTCATATCACATCTTAAGCCATAGGCTACTCAGTTCTCTGTCAACTGCGCTGTGTAACACCATAAGATGAGACCCCGAATTTCCAAACTGAAGTAGCAAGCTACTAAATCAAAGCCAAAATTAAAGTTGATGGCAGAAAATGCATGACTTCAATAATTAACAATTTCAATGTTTTCTTATTTCATACACAGTAATATCTGGAACTGTCGCTCTATGGAATATACAAATGATCATATCATACAAGCATTAGTTAAATTAGAATTTGATGATACAAGATTTTTGAATTTACACCCTATTTTTTCTATACATATGAGCAATATTTTGCTTGATGGTTTTAGTTTTGGCAATACCTATCTGCTTATTATCAAAATATTTTGTGCCTTGTATCCTTTAAATAATTTGATAAAGTCTTATCCTTAATTATGTATGTATGTATATCTGTCCTTGTTAGAAAACAATACAGTGATATCTGTGATGAGCCCAGTGGTGTACAGGTTCAAATAGTGGTAAGTGACAGAGCGGTAGTATCGTTACTTTGGGCCAGCATTTCTTAAATTTATGGGCAACAAGTATCTGATTGGGTCGTTAGAGCCTAAGTGGGTTTTTTTTTTTCTAAAAATTCCAGATATTAATCACAATTTTACTACTCTGTATTTAGCCAGCATTTTTTAACTTATGAGGAGACAATGTATCTGATTAGGTTCTAGTCTAAATAATTTTTTTCTCCCAAAAATTACCATATATTATCACAATGTACCTGTATCTAGGTTACATTTTATTTAACCTGTCAATTGGTATTCTCCTGCGAGTTGTTAACAGTAGCAACAGTATTTAAATGTAAGGCTTACATTTGAAGCAAAGGATGGGTGATCAGTAGACACCGAAGGTAGGAGGGTGTGAGGCAGTATGGGAGTGGCGGATGTGGAGCAGTGTTTCCACTTCCAATTGGAATAGTTTTTCAAGGAAAATTCGGCCGTAGGAGTAAATATCTGAGGAATTGCAAATTTTACCAATGTTTTGTTTTGCATTTAAGTTTAAGACCTATCAAAAGAAATTGCAAAACCCTTAGTAGGATATAGGAGTAGGTAATTGAGATCCAGAATGATAAAAAAAACTACATTATAACTTCAAAGGAGTAAGAAATATAATTGTCTTTCTGAAGGGTGTTTTCAAGAAAAAGCTAGTTTTGATGGGTGAACCTCTGAAAGTGCTTCTCCCCTTTTTCACAAACGTATCTGTTTAAGGCAGTTTTCAGCTCTCACAGTCATCAAGATAAAGTATGAAATTGCTCACACCCGCAGTTGACCTAAGATGCAGCCTGTCATCAAAGTCATCAAATGACATTTGAGGAGCGGTTGTATATATTATAATGTCTTTTACGCCCAAGGGTCTCTCTCTCCAAGAATTTACTTGACTAGATTTTGGAGTGATTGCGTTAATATAAATTTTTTATCACAATTTTTTTGCTTGTTTTGACTAAAAATTATTTTTGATTTAATATAATGTTCACTACCTACACATACTGCAAAAATTACCATTTTTCAATGCCCTTCACAGCAAAATAAAACATTTCGTTGGTTTAATATGGATGAATATGAATATGGAAATATGTGAAAAATACTCATTAGAACTTAGCTTTTTTCTAAGTTTCATAAAACTGGTAGTTGCCTAAAAATGATTGATTTATTTATGAGTGACAGGTTTAATTAAAATGACACAAATATTGATCATTTCATTTAGCTCCATACATAATTATATTCAGGATTTAATATTTTTTCTATTATGAAAGGTACATATTACTCGATGCCCAAAATTTTTTTGCAAGCATACAAAGTGTCAAAGATCTTGGTGTTTTGATAGTGTTGAGTCTTGAATTCTTCCAGCAATATAAAGACCATACGAAAAGTTAATACAATTTTGGGCTGTAAAACAGAAACCTTGAAAAACTTATAGAATAGAGATTATAAATCTTAAAAGTAAAATTTTGTAGTAAAATTTAAGTTAAGGAGTAAAATGTTTGCACTGTAACCTTCAGCACTGTATCTCAGACCTCACTTGGAGTGTGTGGTACAATTTAGGTCACCTCAGTGACAGACATAACAAAACTGGAAGCTATGCCAGCAAAGCGCTATGAGAGAATCTCTTCATTGAATAATAACAAATGTGTGGATAGGCTAGCAGTACTTAACCTGCTCTCAAAAAATGTCTCTGAGGGAAACATATATTATACTCAAAGGGTTCATGAATGTTAATGCACACAGTTGCTATTATTTGAGTCATCATGGACGAGGGTTAAACTAAAATGTAGATTGGTGTAACTAGACTGCACTAGATTTACTTTACCAATAATGTTGTATGAGTGGAATAAGCTTCCGTAGTGCAGTGTAAGATAAGAACATAAGAAAATAAGGAAGCTACAAGAGGTCGTGAGACCTACACAAGGTAGTTCCTGTTACTTAACACTACCTACATCTACCTTTCATCCCCATCCATGAAATTATCTAGCCTCCTTTTAAAGCTCACTAATGACTCCGCACTAACTACCTGTCTACTGAGTCCATTCCAATCATTTACCATTCTATTTGTGAACTGGTTTTTCCCTATTTCTTTTATAAATCTACGCTTTTCCAGCTTGAATCCGTTACTTCTTGTTCTATCCTGATTACTAGCCGAAACAATTTTTCCTACATCTCCTTTATTGTATCCCTTTATCTACTTAAAAACTTCTATCAGATCGCCCCTTACTCTACGCCTCTCGAGTGAGTGTAAATTTAATAGCTTCAATCTCTTCTCATAACTAAAGTTACGCATCCCATGCATCATTTTGGCCATCCTTCTCTGCACTGATTCTAACAAAGCAAACCTTGTTTTGTTCAATGCCTCAAAAACCCAGTTTCTTCACCAATCTACTCGACAAAACCTACCAGATAACTATCCCCTCTTCTTCAATGACACTCAACTATCTCCTTCTTCCACAATGAACATTCATGGACTGTCCTTTACTAAAAATCTGAACTGGATATCTCACATCTCACCTCTTGATAAAACAGTTTCTAAGAAGTTAGGTGTCCTGTGGCGTCTGCGTCCATTTTTTTCTTCCCGCCAGGTGTTTGCTCTCTATTGGGGCCTTATATGCCCATGTATGGAGTATGTATCACATGTTTGGGGAGGATCCACTCATACAGCTCTCCTAAACAGGGTTGAGTCAAAAGCTTTTTTGTCTCATCAACTCCCCTCCTCTGACTGATTGTCTTCAATCTTTAAATCACCGCCACAATGTTGCTTCTCTTGCTATCTTCTACCGTTATTTTCATGCTCACTGCTCTTCTGAACTTGCTAACTGCATGCCTCCCCACTCCCGCGGCCTCGCTGCACAAGACTCTACTCATTCTCTTCCCTATTCTGTCCATCTTCCTAATGCAAGAGTTAATCAGTATCTTTAATCTTTCATCCCTTTCACTGGTAAACTCTTGAATTCTCTTCCTGTTTCTATTTTTCCACCTACTTACAACTTAAATCTTTTCAAGAGAAGAGTGACAAGACACCTCCCATACTAAATTGGCCCACCCCCCTTTCTTTATTCTCTTACTGTCTTCTTTATATGGACTGGCAACTAAGCGGGCTTTGTGTTACCTCTTTTGTTTGTGCCCTTGGCCAGTCCTTTGTGCTGTAAAAAAAACAATAAAAAACAAGGCTATATCCATCCTGTAATACGGAGACCAAAACTGAACCGCATAGTCTAGATGAGGTCTGACTAGAGCCAAATAAAGCTTTAGAATAATCTCAGCACTTCTACTTTTAACACTCCTGGTAATGAAACCCAACACCCTATTAGCTCTATTTCTAGCCTTAATATATTGTTTCCTAGGATGGAGATCTGAGCTCACCCTCACTTCCAGATCTTTCTCACCTCTTTTCAGTGATATAATTGATCACCTTTCTTTCTCATCTTTTCAGCGATAAATTGCATATGGTGTATCTATTACCAGGGTTTTTTCTACCAACATTCATTACGCTACACTTATCAATATTAAATTCCATCTGCCACCTGACTACCCACTCATTTGATTTACCTAAGTCTCCCTGCAATATATTTACATCAGACTGTGATCTAATAATCCTACCTACCTTAGTATCATCAGCAAACTTGCTGATATCACTGCTAATCCCACTATCCATGTCGTTGTAACACAATGAATTCTTGTATAATCAAATGAGCACCATCTCCAACAAATGGTTCCAATAAATAAGACATAATAAAACAACCCAGCATCCTGCCATGTATTGATTGTTTGATTGTGCTTGCCATTGATTGATTTTGCTTTTGATTGTGTTTATATACTTTGATTAAGCTTATTCTAGGTTAGGAGAGACCACCTCGTTTGACGTTTGGGGTCTGTGTGGTCTGTGTTGTGTTTGGTTTTGGTTTGTCTTACACCCAGCACCTCACCCTTACCCCCTCTCCTCCCACAGAACAGAAGCAACTCGACACTGAGATTAACAACCTCAGGAATGGTCTTCGCAGCAAGGTGAACCACCTCAATGACCTTGAACACAAACAACCCACTCTAGGCACCTCTCTCAAGCCACTCTCTCCAGACGAGTGGCAGGCAGTGCAGCAGGTCTTGGGGAAGTAGATCAGTGGAGGAGGGTTCACTAATCCCTCATGTCTCTCGCACTTTCTCTCTTATCAGACTTTTTTGAAATTTGGATAAAGATATTGATCAGGAAGTCACTTCCTTGAGACCTTCCTCCGATCTCAAGCCATTTTTCTATTGAGGGGAAGAGGAGCAGGAGAATCTCTGCCTTTCTTGTATGTGTATTTTCATGAATGAAAGAAGATATACGTACAATCAAGAGGTAGGAAACATCCCTCTCCTTCTCAGTTCTCAAGTCTCTTTCCTAGACAACTGTCAAGTCCATTCCTTGGATGACTTCTTTTATTTCATCCATCCTTTCCTTCCCTTCACTGCTCCTACAGGGTTTTTTTTTCAGCCTTCAAATATCAATAGGTTGAGTGTAATTTTCAGTATTGAGCTTCTTGGTAGTTTTTTTTTCATGGAGGGCCATGGCAAACCATGTGTTCCCATCCAGACAGCCTCCATAGGTCTTCCCTTCCTTCATATCACATCTTAAGCCATAGGCTACTCAGTTCTCTGTCAACTGCTGCTGTGTAACACCATAAGATGTAGACCAGAATTTCCAAACTGAAGTAGCAAGCTACTAAATCAAAGCCAAAATTAAGTTGATGGCAGAAAATGCATGACTTCAATAATTAACAATTTCAATGTTTTCTTATTTCATACACAGTAATATCTGGAACTGTCGCTCTATGGAATATACAATATGATCATATCATACAAGCATTAGTTAAATTAGAATTTGATGATACAAGATTTATGAATTTACACCCTATTTTTTCTATACATATGAGCAATATCTGCTTGATGGTGTGAGTTTTGGCAATACCTATCTGCTTATTATCAATATATTTTGTGCCTTTGTATCCTTTAAATAATTTGATAAAGTCTTATCCTTACATTATTGTATGTATGTATATCTGTCCTTGTTAGAAAACAATACATGTGATATCTGTGATGAGCCCAGTGGTGTACAGGTTCAAATAGTGGTAAGTGACAGAGCGGTAGTATCGTTACTTTGGGCCAGCATTTCTTAACTTATGGGTCAACAATGTATCTGATTGGGTCGTTAGAGCCTAAGTGTTTTTTTTTCTTCTAAAAATTACCAGATATTAATCACAATGTACTACTCTGTATTTAGCCAGCATTTCTTAACTTATGAGTAGACAATGTATCTGATTAGGTCTCTAGTCTAAATAATTTTTTTTCTCCCAAAAATTACCATATATTAATCACAATGTACCTTGTATCTAGGTTACATTATATTTAACCTGTCAATTGTATTCTCCTGCGAGTTGTTAACAGTAGCATACAGTATTTAAATGTAATGGCTTACATTTGAAGCAAGGATGGGTGGCATCAGTAGACACCGAAGGTAGGAGGGTGTGAGGCAGTATGGGAGTGGCGGATGTGGAGCAGTGTTTCCACTTCCAATTGGAATAGTTTTTCAAGGAAATTCGGCCCGTAGGAGTAAATATCTGAGGAATTGCAAATTTTACCAATTTTTTTTTTAGCATTTAAGTTGAAGACCTATCAAAAGAAATTGCAAACATTAGTAGGATATAGGAGTAGGTAATTGAGATCCAGAATGATAAAAAAAACTACATTATAACTTCAAAGGGTAAGAAATATAACTTGTCTTATTCTGAATGGGTGTTTACAAAGAAAAGCTAGTTTTTGATGGTGAACCTCTGAAAGTGCTTCTCCCCTTTGTCACAACGTATCTGTTTAAGGCAGTTTTTCAGCTCTCACAGTCATCAAGATAAAGTACTGAAATTGCTCACACCCGCAGTTTGACCTAAGATGCAGCCTGTCATCAAAGTCATCAAATGACA
Source organism: Chionoecetes opilio (assembly GCA_016584305.1). Classification (NCBI taxonomy): domain Eukaryota; kingdom Metazoa; phylum Arthropoda; class Malacostraca; order Decapoda; family Majidae; genus Chionoecetes; species Chionoecetes opilio. Next base: position 85,716 of record JACEEZ010016432.1, read on the forward strand.
TTTGAGGAGCTGGTTGTATATATTATAATGTCTTTTACGCCAATGATTCTCTCTCTCCAAGAATTTACTTGACTAGATTTGGAGTGATTGCGTTAATATAATTTATTATCACAATTTTTTTTGCTTGTTAATGACTAAACAATTATTCTTGAATTTAATATAATGTCTACTACCTACTACATACTGCAAAATTTACCATTTTTCAATGCCCTTCATCAGCAAAAATAAAACATTTCGTTGGTTTAATATGGATGAATATGAATATGAATATATGTGAATAAAATACTCATTAGAACTTAGCTTTTTTCTAATGTCTTCATAAATCTGGTAGTTGCTAAAAATGATTGATTGATTTATGAGTGACAGGTTTAATTAAAATGACACAAATATTGATCATTTTCATTTAGCTCCATACATACTTATATTCAGGATTTTAATATTCTTTTCTATTATGAAAGGTACATATTACTCGATGCATTTTTTTTCTGCTCACAAATGTTGCATTTGTCTTATGGATGTAATTTTGATGAATAGTGTTTATGCTTAATTAAATATAATTTTACACTCACCTATACAAAAATTCTAGATTTTAGATTCTGGATAGTTATTATCAAGTATTTTGTATGGTTTTAAGGCAGGGACAGAATTTAGGGTCGCTACTCAAAACTATTGAGAAGGCAGTGCTTGGCAGCCTTAGGTGGAGCAAAAAACCTGCTTACTAATAAGTTTTTTTCTCTATGTAATCTTGATACAGCTACCCGGCACCTATGGGGCACCTATATGTGTTTCGGATAACTGGACTTTCAGCTTGTTTGAGTGGTACTCTTCTAAAAGATTATATTTTCAACAATAACCAACTAAAAAAGTCCCTGTAGGTATTACAAATACAAACTAAAGAAACTATAGCAACATAAAATGCAAGAGCTGTACTTAACTCATCATCTGGTGTATGCATTGCAGATAATTAAGGAAGCAGTATGGATATATCATTACAAACACTCAGCTAAAGGCCCATTCACATCTCCACGACTCGCGTCAGCGACCGGTCACAACTGCCGAATCATCCAGTCGGTGCCGACTGCAGCCAATTTCTGGGGGGCTGAAGCTCCAAAATTGGCATGGTTTGCTCGGGTTGCCGTAGTTAGGCGAATAATCGGCGACTAGTCCACGATTGTCAGCAGTAATCGCGGACAGTCGCGGACTAAAACTAATTTAACCGCCCATATTGGATAACCGTCATGCGGCTACTGTTCCCAGCCGTGCTGTGACTGACACCGGATATGGCAAGCACCTCCACCGACCATAGTCAGCACGGTTAGCCGTAGTTAGGCGACTAATCGGCAACTAATCTGCGATTGTCGGCAATAGTTGCAAACTATAGGGGTATTTGAAAATTCAAAGGTCAACTTTGAGTTGGCGTCATGCGGCGACATTTGCCGACAGTTGCAGCACGACGCAAACCCACGGTTGCCGTCATGCTGCGACTGTTCCCAGCCGTGCTGCGACTGACGCCGAGTGGTTGTAGATGTGGGCAGCGCTCTGGCCCATCCCCCACACCACTATTCAACCTTCGCTTGTGTAGTGAAGTTCTATGCCACCGATGTCGGTCACACTGTTGTTCACACACTTGCCCACCTTGACTAGGCCACAAATGCTTATGTGCCTCCTAATGTTATCAATTGAACACAATAACTACATGTTGATAACAATCGCCAAGGCACTAAAGATACTGTGGAAGCAGTATAGCGCTAAAGATACTACTCTATTTGAAGTGGATAATGATGATGATAATAATAATAATATCAATAAATATCTCAAAAATTTCCTCTTATCCTCTCTCTCTCTCTCTCCATCGTAAGGGAGAAAGTGTGGGAAAGATCGATCTTTCCCACGCTAAAATAACACGTGCTCCAGTCGCAGCACAGCCCCGACTGGTCGCAGTACGGCCCCGACTGGTAGGCGCCGGGCTTGGACCCTTCGGCGACGAGTCCCAGCATGGAGTCGACTTTATCCGTAAAATTTTTGAGGCACAGACCCGCCCCGAATGTATAGAGAATGCACCACACAGTTGGGACCACCCGTGCGCCGCTTCACGACTCCCAAGACCCGACGGCGACGGTCTGGGCCTGATGCCGACCCACATGACTACCGGCGCCGACACAGCATGACTCAGCAAGTCGTGACTGGTCGCCGTCGAGTCGTGAAGATGTGAACGGGGCGGGGCTCAAGGGAACCGGGTGTTTATACAAATATTGGGGTGTACACACAGTGCCGCCAGTGGTGAAAAATGAAACTACAGTAAGTGACATGGTTACACTTACGTACTGCTTGCCTGGCATAAATAAAAACAAATTGTGAATTAAAACATTAATTTGCTTATCTATCTTACCTTTCAACAAATTCCATGTAGTACTTTCTTGTCCTTTGATGGCATTTTCTTGATTATCATACTTATCTTAATGATTTGGTGCAGCATACTCGAAACGACTAACTTACATAATCCCGAGAAGTCTATAAGTTGGGCAAGCTAAGTCAACCAGAAGTCCACTTATCTTTGCTATACTCGAAGCTCTACTTATGGATGACAGCGTTAATTAAGTCGACGTAGGTTTTGACGGCGGCGCAGCCAATTTTAGCTCTTTTAACAAAATGTTTCAGTCAATGAGTGACCCCAGTAAACACTGCCTTTATTAAGACGTGAAAAAAGTGCAAACAGCCCCGCCCAAGGCCAAGGAAAGCCACCTCTCTGTAACCAAGAAGAAACCAAATATCAGCTCCGGGGAATTGATGGTAATGGTGGAAAATTGTCTCCAGACTCTAATGCTGGCAGTGACAAGAAAACAGGGTGTATGGGAAGTGGCTGGTGCTGCTACCAGTCATGTTAGAGTGATTGATAGACCGAGAAGACATCAGGAAGAAATTCTCATATATTCATTCCCTTGTAAACAAGAAACAGCTAAGACTCAGGAGGGAAGTACAGACAGGCAGAGGTGGGCATCGCAATTTTTTTTCCACTTCCGCAATCACAATTCCGCATTTCCGACCTGCACCAGTCTGCAATCGCAATTCCGCAATTTTTTTCAGATAGGCCTTTTCGCAATCGCAATTCCGCAATTCCATAAACTAATTTTGACACCTACAATCAAAACAAAACACCTATAATTAAAAAAAAAAATGTTTCTAGACTAAAACATCTCTACACTCTTAAACACCTACAATTAAAACAAAAAATGTCTCTAGACTCTTTATTAGTGTTTAATACGTCTGTATTCCTATTCTGTTTCTGTCTATACTTGTTACTTGTCCTTCACAATGAAGTCTTTGTCTCTTTTAGTGTTTTTCTTTACTTTTACACTTCACAGTCTACTGGCTAGTAATCACTAATCTAAGTAATCTACTAATCTTCCTCTTCCTCCTCCTCCTCCTCCTCCTCCTCCTCCCACTTCTGCTGGTTCAGCATGTGGAGGTTGGCAACTAATCACACACACGGCCAGCGTACACGCTCTCAATCCCAAGTTCCAGCACGCACTGACTGAGTGACTGTGCTACACTTGGCAAGTTGGCAGTTGGCAGTGTCGTCTCCACAATATTTGGTGGGAACTTATGTTCACGCGGGCACTTGCCACTTTGAAGGTGGTGACCGTCACAATTATTGCGATTGCGTTTCAAAATTTTGGCGGTCCGCAACCCGGAATTTGGCATTTTTTTCAGGCATCCGTAATTGCGCAATTCCGCAACCGAATTACCCATTCCGCAAGTTATTGCGATTACGTTTCAAAATTTTGGCGGTCCGCAATTCGCAATTCCGCAATTTTTTCAGGCATCCGTAATTGCGCAATTCTGCAATCGAATTACCATTCCGCAAGTTGCGGAATTGCGGACTAAAATTGCGGAATGCCCACCTTTGCAGACAAGTGATAATCTTAAGGGGAGGAATAAGTTTTGAGAAGCCAAATTAAAAAAAAAAATACAAAAAGTAGGTTTTGGCATCTTCAGCCAGCTGCTATCATCAACTCTGCCAGACGTATGTTCATTTAAACTTCCGCGTGTATTTCAAATGCCCTACTCGAATTTATAGGGCTAATACACCAGGGAGTGTTGCCATTTCATCCAATACAAATTTTGTTTGCCCTTTTTTTCAGTTATCTTGTTATTTTATCTGAATAAAAAATGGTTGTGGTTGCTGTACGATACAGCAACCACAAGAGAGTAGGCCTATTGGGGAAGCTCCGGGGGGAAAAAACGCGCTTCTCAAACCACCCATTGCTAGTGTGAAAGAGTTTGAACAAAGGCAAGGCCTTCTAGGAGGGCCCTGATAAAGGTATGTAGGTTTTTTATTATTTATATTTGGTCTATTAGATGAAAAGGCCCATAGCCGCTAAAATCACCGCCAAGAATTGCTCTAGATACTTGCATTCAAAATGCTGTATTTTTTTTAATTTATTGATCAGTTTCTGATCTGTTTTCTTTATTGGAATCTTTATTAAGAGTTATATAACTTACTAAGTAGAGGTTTATGTTAAATAGCTTGTTATAGGAGTAATTTGTAGCCAATCTTCGAGGACCGTTATCTCAGAATAACTTTTTGACTAGTTTCCAATACTTCTATAAGTAACTACTTGCTTAATTTTTTACCAATTTTGAATCTTTTAAGTTTGTTTTGATCATTATGGTATAAAGAAGGATTCCTCTTGCTTAAATATTGATATATAAAAAATAATGTCTTATCCAGATCAATTTGCATCTTGTTGCTATTGTTTTTTGTTGTTCTTCGAAAATTGTATAATTATCTTGAAAACTTTCGAATTTTTTTTTTCCTTCAAATTCCAGCAACCAGTTTAACCCTCTCACGCACCGTGACGCAATTCGCATCAAAACGGAATCGTCTACATCCGAGTCATAATTTTTACAGGTTTTTTGACGCGATTCACGTCAAAAAACTTGTAAAAATTCGCCAAAAATAAAGTATTTATCAGAATCGCGTCAAACTTTTCTGTGTCAAAGATCCAAGCTAGACCTATAAAATAAAATAATTGTCAACTCTCTCGTGGGGGTGGATTTGAAATGATAAGGGCCTGTGTCTCAGTTTCCTCTCAGCAGGCAGCCTGTGAGCGCGGACTGTCGTCCCTTTAAAACGTGTCCCGAGCCGGGTAAGCCATACTTGTAGCCTAATCCGTCTTCCAACATGTGTTTCAGTTTTCCTCCATTTTCTCAAGAACTACTGGCCATATGAAAAGTATAATGGTAGCATTGGAATCCTCATAAAAATCCGCTTTTATTGGCATATAAACCATAAAAAGTCGACTCAGGAAGTTTCGAGCTACGAAGTGGTGAACGTAAGTATTTCTTATTTCTCTTTACTCTGTTTTTTTCGGAGTCGGTAAACTCCGCTATTTATTTGCATTTCTTGTTATTTTTTTCTTTCATAAGGCAGAATAATCTCTTGCAAAACTAACGATATATAATAATGCCAGGAAAAAAAAATACGCGTTGGTGAAATTGATAACATAAAAAAAAAAAATTGCCGCACAGTCAGGCCATTCCGCGGGGTGCCTTAGGGAGCCCCAGACAGATGTCGCAGTGGAAAGAGAAACTTATTAAACTTTTCGTGCTTGAGAGGGTTAATAGAAATTGACTTCCTCTTTAAAATTAACTTTAAAAATAAGCATTAGTAGCAAAACTGAAGAAGGAGTTAAAGCTTGAAGAATGTACGTATTAAAAAATAATATATACACACAACCCTCGTGTTCCCGGACCTCCATTTCCCGGATATCGGATTTGCCGGTAAAAATCAGAGGTCCGGGGATATTTCAGATTTCCGGACAAATGCCTGGTCCAGTCTGTAAATTGACAAAGTTGTCCGGCGGTCCGAGCGTCTCCCGTCACCCCTGGTCAGTGTCCGCGCCACCCGCCAGGTGGCAGCATCCTCAGCGGTCGTATTGTTTACATTTGGGCACATGACACTCACGTTTCACCTGCACCGCCTCCGTCAGTCCCCTGACCCCCACTGCCCCTGGTGCAGGAACGTCTCTGAGACTATGGGGAGTTTTCTAATAAGCTCACGCTCAAGCCTGTTTCTCGCGCTGTCACATCCACTGCCCTTTGAGCGTGAATGATCTATCATTTACCGTAAATTCCCTGTACTTTTTCGGGACATAACAGAATTACCCTTCAATACAACTAAAACAGTTCCTAATAAAAAATGTAGTTTATCATTTTATTTGTGAGCACTTGGTGAAAATATTGGCAAAACAATTGAATACTTGAAAACTCAATCTTTAAAAATAGTCTTTTCATGAATAAACACAAGTTCAAGCAGAATGAGGCTTCAGGAAATATCTACCTGTATGTAAGCATTCACTGAGTACCTATTTTGGGTGTGTCTGTCTGTCTTGCGACGAACATTTAACCAAGAAGTAATTTTAAGTGCTTGGCACCTCGAGAACAGTCCGGGATGGAAGACAGTTGGAAGCGTTTGTTTACATGCGAGAGCTCTGCCGCCCCTTCGATCCACCTCAATGTCCTTCCCTCTGAATCAATCAACCAACCCTTCTCTCTGAATACCCTATGTCCTCTGGTTTATCCTATTGTAACGAAGGAGGGGGGGGGCAACCCACCCCTCTCAAACTTCGTCACACTAACGGCTCAGGGCTATGGAGGAGACGAGAAGGACTGCAAGGAGACTTTTACTGCTGTGCACAGCTTTATTACACAAACTACTAAAACCCACAGTACAATAGTGGATGCACGTCTGTCACGTAACTACACGCGCCACTCCGATCCGCCCCAACAACACAAAATAACAGTCAAAGCAGGGGGACTATACACAAATAGGGGGAATTTCACAAAGCAGGTGAAATAAGGAGACTTTTCTTTATGTGGGAAACGGCATGTGGGAGCGGATGCCACGAATATTCCAGTAGAGGATAGAGAGCGTGATGAGATAAGCGGATGATGATAGTTATAGGATGACAGCCTCTGGTATTGAGAAGTTAGGAGTATCAGAGATATGGGCTGTGAGGTAAGGGAGCGGCGGCGCTGAGCTGTCCATCCCCGTGTGATGTCAACAGGAAAGTGGGTGATAGCAGATCCTGCCAGCGGGATGGTTTTTGTGGAGATGCTGAACGCCACACTCTGTCTTGGTTAAATGTTCGTCGTAAGAGAGACATATACACCCAAAATAGGTACTCAGTGAATGCTTACATACAAGTAAATATTTCCTGAAGCCTCATTCTGCTTCAACTTGCGTATTTTCATGAAAAGACGATTTTTAAAGATTGAGTTTTCAAGTATTCAATTGTTTTGCCAATATTTTCACCAAGTGCTCACAAATAAAATAATAAACTACATTTTTTATTAAGAACTGTTTCAGTTGTTGTATTGAAGGGTAATTCTGATATGTCCTTAAAAAGTACAGGGAATTTACGGTAAATGATAGATCATTCACGCTCAAAGGGCAGTGGATGTGAGATGCGCGAGAGACATCTGGCGGCTTAGCTTTGAAAACTCCCCATTGAACACTCTGCTACAGTGTCCGTGCTTCCACTCCCACCATGTAGTGCTACGCTCTCAACTCCTCACTCTGAACGTCGCCACCTGTGACCTGCCCACCCTGCTGGCAGCGGCTGGCGTCCACCCCTCCCGGCAACACGCTGTCATCCGCCTCACCTGTGCCTTCCTGAGGAAGACAGGTCAACTACAGCGCCTGTGATAGCATCATAGGACATCACCAGGGCTCATAGTGTTCCCCAAGGGATCCTCGCAGCCCTAAAAACAACAACAAAGTGACGTAAAAGTCCGCGGCGGGGTATTTGATACTAGTGTGGGATAAACATCCGGGGGTGGGTAATGGCCTCGGACTGTTGCGATTCCCAGACGTTTGCAGTTCCCGGACCAGTGCTCCCCCCTAATAGTCCGGGAAAACGAGGATTGTGTATATGTATAAAAATAATAAAAAATTATCATCAAAATATGTTGATTTTTGGTGCGAAGAACTTTTGTAATAGTACCAACATCGTGTTAAAGTTTCATAAAATTTCAACCATTCCTTCTACGTATATGATCACCTGAATACTTACCCCTCCCCTTAATATTATGGCTTTGCATATATCATTTGGCATTATTTCTCATTTACGTTAGACGCATCACAGTCTACTCCTAGACAGAGCCATTAACTGGCAATTCTGATCTAGACGGGAAAGGGAGTTGATTCTATTTTTGGTACAATTGATTAAATATGTTTGTAATATTGATTTACGAATTGTTGGAGTTATGATTTGTTAAATATTTTTGTAAAAACAGGTGATGAAGGAGACACGGGCTGGGATCGAAGTGAGTATGTACTTTATTCCTGACTAGTTTTGCCTCTACTGGGCTTCTTCAGAGGAATGCGGCCCAGTAGAGGCGAAACTAGTAGTGATGGAGATAACCAGAGGAATTCTGCCTTTAACGATGAAAGCATGGCTTTGCTACCAGTGTTATTACTTACCATAAGGTTAAATTTGGAGGTAAGCTGGATTTGACCTGTGAGGATCGTAGGTCAATGACCTCAGGTCATCAAAAAACTACATTTCGCGCCTTCGAAGTACAATAAATGGTGTGTTTTCATTAACAAAAATGAATATACAAATCACATAAATTCACATCACATATTGATAATTAGATTTTGTACCAATAAATATTATTAAGTAACTTATATTTGTACCTATAAAGTATTTTTCCAGTCATATTGTTTTTAGTGTTTATAATCATGCCTGAATCATGAGAATGGTGTATGCAATTTGAAGGACATGTGCGTTCATGAACTGTAGCAGTCGTTGTGCCTGTCTATCAATCTCCTGATCAGAAACACAATGCAGTGGACTTGAGGGCAGCCTTCCTGCATTTGCAATGTCAACAGCAGCCCTTCTTCCAGCTACAGTGAATTAGTTCATGGCATGATTTCGTTGCTTCAGGGAGAGTACTTAAAAGAGGCTGCCATCCAGTTATTTCCTTCATCCACCCCAAGTCTGGTGGGTCCAACACATTTGAAAACAATACCAGTGCCTGGCTCCAGATGTTGGCCTGGCAGCAAGCATGCTTGATGTGCTGCATTAGTGCTGCCCCTGTGTTGGTGGAATATTCTCTAAAGCTTGCAACTTCTCTGTAAAGACCTGCTTCCTGGCATCGTTCACCCATATGCTGTCACTGGTTCTGTCATACATGAGTACCACAAAACGCTCCACCAATGTAATAGTCTCCTCATTGATATCAGCTGGTATTTGTAAAAGTCTCTCAAAGGCTTATGTTACCTCTGAGAATGCTTTCCAAGTTTCCCAGGCAGTTTTTATCCTCTGCCAGCATACGCAGACACAGAGTCATATCCCGTGACAGCGTGAAAGAACGGTAGAGTGGAACACTGTCTTGGGCTCAGTGTGGCAACCAGTTTATGAATAGCTATGTACCTGCAGGCACAGCCAATAATGGGTAATGGGGCAGATAATGGGGGAGTGATTGATATATATATATATATATATATATAAAATATATATATATATATATATATAATATATATATATATATATATATATATATATATATATATATATATATATATTATATATATACGGATCATATAGACTGGTTTATCAGTATATATGATATACTGTAATCTTCGTAAATGTTTGTTCTATAATATTATCAAATTAAACGCCAGAAATGCCATTACGAGACTGAAGAAATATGCATGAACTTAATATTAGAGCATAAGAACATAAGAAAATAAGGAAGCTACAAGAGGCTGCGAGGCCTACACGTGGTAGTTCCTGTCACCTAACACTACCTACATCCACCTTTCATCCCCATCCATGAAACTATCCAGCCCCTCTTTAAAGCTCCCTAATGACTCCGCACTAACTACCTGTCTACTGAGACCATTCCATTCATTCACCACCCTATTTGTGAACCAGTTTTTCCCTATTTCCTTTCTAAATCTACACTTTTCCAGCTGGAATCCATTACTTCTTGTTCTACCCTGGTTAAAAGCCGTAAGAACTTTTCCTACCTCACCTTTATTAAATCCCTTTATCCACTTAAAAACTTCTATCAGATCGCCCCTTACTCTGCGTCTCTCGAGTGAGTATAATTTTAATAACTTCAATCTCTTCTCATAACTAAAGTTACGCATCCATTGTATCATTTTGGTCATCCTTCTCTGCACTGTTTCTAACAAGGCTATATCCATCCTGTAATATGGAGACCAAAACTGAACCGCATAGTCTAGGTGTGGCCTGTAAAGGCCTCACCTAGACTATGTCTTCAATATTCACTTCAACTCTTCGCCATTTAAGACTTTGCGAGTCAACTTTTATCATGAAGGGTATCAATAGAAGCGCAATTTTATTAGCTTTCCATTGCTATATTTCGTTATCTGATAAATGAATTAGAACCATGCATAAATTAGCGTTAACTGAATAAATAAAATCCTCAATCGGGTAATGTACCCGATTGATGAGGTTATTTATTTAGTCAACACTAATTTATACACGGTACTAATTCATTTATCAGAAAAAGAAATATATAAGTAAATAAATAACATCATCAATCGGGAAAATTACCCGATTGATGATTTTATTTATTTATTTAACGCTAATTTATGCATGGTTCTAATTAATTTATCAGATAACGAAATACATCAATGGAAAGCTAATAAAATTGCGCTTCTATTGATACCCTTCATGATAAAAGTTGACTCGCAAAGTTTTAAATGGCGAAGAGTTAAGTGAATCCAAAACTGTTCATGCATATTTCTTCACTCGTAATGGCATTTCTTTAGCGTGTTTTACTGTCTTTTATTTGATAATATTATAGAACAAACATTTACGAAGATTACAGTATATATACTGAAAAACCAGTCTATATGATAGTCCATAGACCACTATATCTCTTTGTCGGGCGCCCCGCGGGCCCCTATGCAGCCCCGCAATTCAAAACATTGTCGCGTGAACAGTCCAGGTATACAGTGGTCTATGACTCAATATATGAGTATTTTTATGTATATTGCGTGCTCTACGCCACCCCTACCGTGGTCGCTATGTTTTGACAGCTTAACGTCTTTAAGTACGTCATCAATGTGCCCGCAGAATGCCAGAACAGCTGATGGATGTCGCTAGGTCGTGAAGCATGGACGTTAGCCTCTCTGAATGTAGCCCCAGGAAGGGAAGTATGTAAATGTAAACATTGCCGCAGGGCAGTAGTGGACAATGGGATACAATGTGACAGCTGTAACATATGGCTCCACGGAGATTGTGAGGACATACCAGAGAAACTGTATAAGGAATTAGTCAAGAATAAGGAACAGGAGTGGTTCTGTAAAGAATGCAAAACATCAATGAGGAAGAGTGTGCAGGAGTCAATGAGGCTCAGAAAGGATAATGAAGAGATGAAAAAAGATAATGATGAAATGCAAACTGAATTGAGAGGAATAAAACAACAAAGTGAGGGAGCGATTGGGAAGATGAAAAGGTATGAAAAGGCAAGGGAAGAAGGAGAGGAGAGGAAGCAAGAGAGCAGCCATAAGAGACAAGAGAGGGAAGAGGTGACTGAGAATTAGAGAGAACTGCAACTCCGAAATGCCAGTGGTCGCTGGCAGTTTTAACTCACAATTTGGTGAAAAGTTGGTCAACTTGAAAGAAAAATATGGGCTTATTCCACTGCACTTAAAACACAAAAGTATAATTTTAAGAACGATTTTCTTCTATATGTATATTGTATAGAAGCCTGAGTCTGTAAAACATGCATTTAACCAAATAACCAAGTAGGTTATAGTTGAGGAGGCGAGGTAAATGCTACTCTATGATATTATATAGTCAATAACGTATGTTTAGAAGTTATCTATACCTAGGCAGTCATATTTTCCTGTTATTATTGTGTATCAATCAGATAGAAAGCCTGGAAGTGCAATGAGTCGACGCGTGAAGTGGCAATGTTTTGATTCAATCTCCCCGCCACAATCTCCCCGCCCACCACTCCCCGCCGCGGCGTGTCGCCTCCACAATTATAGCCTACATTGTCGCAGCAACAAGCCGATTTCAGCATTCTTTATTCTTCGTTTTTCCAAGGCATTGCTTATTGTATTTTGACAAGCGTTTGCCAGACGCAGCAGTACTGTCTTAGAAAACAGTGTGAACATCACCCAAATTTTACATGCCACAATATACATGTAAAAAATATATTAAGCTTTGCTACTCGAGGCGAGTAATTTGCATTAAATTGCTATTATAGAACGTTCCATCGTAATGAATGTCATCCATATAATTAGTAGAACAACAGAAGAACTATATTTTTTGGTATTCAGATGCGGTGCATCAATGTTTATCGCGAAATTAATTTATGAAAAATATTAGTCGCGGAGCCAAAACACAGTAGACCAACCTTTGAGTTAAAACTGCCAGCGACCACTGGCATTTCTCGAGTTTCAGTTCTCTCTAATTTCGAGAGAACTGGAACTCGAGAAATGCCAGTGGTCGCTAGCAGTTTTAACTCAAAGGTTGGTCTACTGTGTTTTGGCTCCGCGACTAATATTTTTCATAAATTAATTTCGCGATAAACATTGATGCACCGCATCTGAATACCAAAAAATATAGTTCTTCTGTTGTTCTACTAATTATATGGATGACATGCATTACGATGGAACGTTCTATAATAGCAATTTAATGCAATTACTCGCCTCGAGTAGCAAAGCTTAATATATTTTTTACATGTATATTGTGGCATGTAAAATTTGGGCGATGTTCACACTGTTTTCTAAGACAGTACTGCTGCGTCTGGCAAACGCTTGTCAAAATACAATAAGCAATGCCTTGGAAAAACGAAGAATAAAGAATGCCGAAATCGGCTTGTTGCTGCGACAATGTAGGTTATAATTGTGGAGGCGACATGCCGCGGCGGGGAGTGGTGGGCGGGGAGATTGTGGCGAGAAGATTGAATCAAAACATTGCCACTTCACGCGTCGACTCATTACACTTCTAGGCTTTCTATCTGATTGATACACAATAATAACTGGAAAATATGACTGCCTAGGTATAGATAACTTCTAAACATTCGTTATTGACTATATAATATCATAGAGTAGCATTTACCTCGCCTCCTCAACTATAACCTCCTTGGTTATTTGGTTATATACAATGTTTTACAGAATCAGGCTTCTATACAATATACATATAGAAGAAAATCGTTCTTAATATTATACTTGTGTGTTTTAAGTGCAGTGGAATAAGCCCATATTTTTCTTTCAAGTTGACCAACTTTTCACCAAATTGTGAGTTAAAACTGCCAGCGACCACTGGCATTTCGGAGTTGCAGTTCTAGAAAGAATCAGCAAGCAGGTAGAACAAATGCAGAGAAAGGTAGATGAGGTAAAGAAAAAAATGGGAGAAAATGGAGGAGAAATTAAAGGATGACATAGCAAGAATAGTAGAAGAAATGGTAGATGAGAGAGAGAAGAAAGAAAAAAGGAGGAAGAATGTTGTGATTTACAACCTAAACGAATCAGATATAGAGAATCTTAGCCTGAAAGAACAAAAAGGACACGACAAGGAAAGATGTATGGAAATATTTATAAATGAGTTACAGATAGAAGATATCCAGATAGAGGAGGTCATTAGGATGGGGAAAACAGAGCAGAGAGAACAGGCCGGGGAAAGGAGACCAAGAGCACTACTAGTAAAACTGACACAGGAACAGGCAAAATGGGAAATAGTGAAAACAGCAAAGAAATTAAAAGAGGCACGTCAAGAAGAATACAAGAGTGTGTTTGTGGTACCTGACTTAACATTAAAGGAGAGGATCAGAGACAAGGAACTCAGAGACCAGCTTAAAGAGAAAAAAGAAAATGATGAAAGAGGATGCTTCATAAGGAAAGGCCAACTTATGAGGAGAATTTTTTTGTAAATAACAAAGAAACAACAACAGCAAATGTAGGCCAAAGGTGCAGAAAAGAGAAACAAGAATATATCATAGTGTAGTGTACAAATATACAAGGATTAACTAATGTTAAAATGTGTGAAATTGAAAAGTTAATTGAAAATAATACCATAATGTGCCTAACAGAAGCACAGCTAAAGGTAAACAAAATAAAATTATCTGATAACATAAACTGTGTAACAAGTCTGAGAGAAACAACAGACAAGAAGGGCGGAGGACTAATGGTGTTGTGGAAAAAGGAGAAAGAGGTGGAAATAGAGGTAATACCAACAAAAATGAAGGATATTTTATATGTGAAGTGCAAGGAGAAAAATGAGCTATTTTATATGTTAGTAGTCTACTGCTCATGTGGAAAGAAAGATGAAGACAGAAGAAAAAGAAAGGAGATGCATAAGGAAATAGAAAGGATTATAGAAGAAAGGATACAACAAGCATTGATGATTCTTGGAGATTTTAATGGTCACATCGGATTTCTTGGAACACACAAAGTAGATGAGGGAGGTGAACTGGTTTTGAGCTTATAGTCAGGCAGATAGGTGTATCCATCATAAGAATTGTGGGTTTAGACATACAAGCATGAAATTTGGCACAGTCATAGATAATAATCTAATGAATAATTCCAGATATGGACCCACCGCGAAAACGTCCTATGGTAGCCGTGGCGGCCATTTTACAAAATTACCGTTTTGACCGCGATTATTTTTAACCGGACGACACAAATGCTTCTTTATGTTCTAATGAAATGACTCTAGATACACATATATGCCATAATTGTATTCTCCAAATGACCTCCAATTCTCCAAATTGATTGTTGGCACCGCGTGACGAGACTCCCGCGTAAAGGCCCCGGCTGTGCGGCGGAGGCAGCAGATTTGGTCTGAGAGGTGGTGGAGCGCGCTGCACGATATTTGCTGCAGGTGAGTGCCCTTTTGTACTAATGATTTACCGCAAATTAAACTTTGTTTTATCCCATTGTTTATCTTTCTACAATGCATTATGACAATTGTATTGAACATTGAATCGAAAATGGTCGACTCGACTTGTGTGATGTATATGCCCCCCTGTTGTTGTGTAAAACATTTCCCTCCCGTAATGGGTAAACGCCGAACGCTAAACGTCCCATTTGATTTTGCAGGATCGCAATGTGAGTCGCAATGACTGCTACTCGCGCAAAAACTTCAGTGTATCTGGTGGGGGCGGTCGATGATGACATTAACCCTTTCACGCACGGTGACGCGATCGTGTCAAAACGGGCCCGTGTACATCTTAGCTTTTGACGCGAATTGCGTCAAAAAACATTAAAAAATTCGCCAAAAATAAAGTATTTATCAAAATCGGGTCAAAATTTTCTGCGTAAAAGATCCAAGCTAGGCCTATAAAAAAAACTAATTGTCAACTCGCTCATGCAAATGGATTTGAAGTGATAAGGGCCCCATGTCCCTGTTCACTCTCAGTAGGCAGCGTGTTAGCCCGCCTTCTTAGCCATCCGTCTTCCAACATGTGTTTCAGTTTTCCTCCATTTTCTCAAAATCTACTGGCCGCGTTGGAATCCTCATAAAAGTCCGCTTTTATTGGCATATAAATCATAAAAAGTCGACTCAGGAAGTATCGAGCTACGAAGTGGTGAACGTAAGTATTTCTTATTTCTCTTTACTCAATGTTTTTTTTAAGTCGTTCAACTCTGCTATTTATTTGCATTTCTTGTTATTTTTTGTCTTTTATAAGGCAGAATAATCTCTTGCGATACCAACGATATATAATAATGCCAGGAAAAAAGAATAATCGTGGTTGAAATTGATAACATAAACAAAACATTCGCTGCACAGTCAGGCCATTCCGCGGGGCAACTTAGAGAGCCCCAAATTGATGTCGCAGTGGACGGAAAAACTTAATAAACTTTTTGTGCGTGAAAGGGTTAAGGGATCTAAGCTCCCGTCTAAGCGCCAGGCTTTGGCATACTTCTTCAACCTTCACCTGGACGGTAAGATGCCTGTGAAAGACGCAGCAGCCCGGACTATCGATATAGTTGCGCCCTTCTGGAATCGCACTCGGATTCCGATTCAAAAAGAACGGCGATGCCGTGAGAAGGTGCTGAAGCTCTTTGTCACGTGGCAGACACTCAAGAAGCACCGCAACCGGAAGTCGCGACCCAGGCGAACAACGAGAAAGCGTTCGTCAACGTTCTGGACCACCTATTCGACGTGGCGCACGCCGACACGCTCTCCATTAAGAACAACGAGGACAGGGCATTCTTGCTGGCTCAACGTGAGAAGGGAAGGCACGGTTGCATGACGACGGTGGACAAGACCCTCGCGGAGAAGGATAAACGAAAGGACAAAGCCAAGAAGAGGACTGAAAAGCGACGTCGCCGCGCTGACGAGATGTCGGCCTCGACGAGTGCCGTGGCGACTCTGGCGTCTTCGTCAAACAGCAGCGATGCGTCATCAGCAGCGGAAGAATCCGAGGATGAGGCTACCAGAGCCTTCGAGTGTACGGTATTCCCTCCGAAGCACGGAAGGAAGGGGATTATGTCACCAAACTTGGCAGCCGCGCTGGACCGGCACAAGATCTCGGACCGACAGGCAGTGGCTGTCATCGGCGAGACAGCCAAGAGTCTCGGTCATGACATTCAGGAAAGTGATGAACCGAAGCACGATTCGTCGGAACCGACTGCAGCATCGAAAGGAGTCCGCTATGAAGCTGAAGGAAGAGTTTGTCACGAGCGGGCCCCTCGTTGTCCACTGGGATGGAAAGCTGATGCCGGACATCACCGGGCACAGCTTCGTGGACCACCTTCCTGTCTTTGTTTCCGGCAAGAGGCTTCTGCAGCTCCTGGGTGTCCCAAAGCTGCCGACCGGGACGGGTCGTGCAAAGGCCGAGGACTGGGGCCTCGAGAGCAACGTCCGTGCGATGTGTTTTGACACAACCAGCTCCAACACGGGCCGACTGAACGGCGCCTGTCTGCTCATCGAACGAGACCTCGGCGTCCAGCTTCTGCACCTGGGGTGTCGCCACATCATGGAGCTGGTCATTGGCGCCGTTTCACGGCCTGCATGGGTTGTAGCTCGGCTCACTCCGGCTCGGCTCGGCTCACTCGGAAGTGATGCTCTTCAAGCGATTCCAGGCGCAGTGGCGCTCCATCAACCAGGCAGACTTCGATGACGCTTTCACGAGCGACGACGTGATGCCCGAGATCATTGATGTGAAGGACGACGTTCTTCGCTTCATCGAACAGCAACTGGACGAACAGCAGCAGCGCGATGATTACAGGGAAATGCTAATCCTCACGCGTACCTTCCTTGGTGGCGGTGTGACGGCGTCGTTTCGGTACCCGGGACCCATTTATCATGCACGGTGGATGGCCAAGGTCATCTACTCCTTCAAGGTATGGCTCTTCCGCCGCCAGTTCCGGCTCATGGTACGAGAGGAGTCTGGCCTTCGCGACATCTGCGTGTTCGCCGTCAGGCTGTACCTGAAGGCCTGGTTCACGGCGCCCCTCGCAGCCGCAGCCCCCAACAGCGACCTGGAGCTGATGAAGGCTCTGGCCGCTTACCCGAACCGGGTGATCGGAAAAGCGGCCGGAGCGAAACTGGCAAAGCACCTCTGGTATCTTTCAGAGGACCTCGTCGGCCTCGCTCTCTTCGACCGCGCCGTCCCGTTTGCCACGAAGGCACTAATGGTATCGGCGATGGATGTAGAGGCGGATGGGAGCGAGGATGACAGGCAGATCCCGCATGCCCAAGCCGAGTTCGCTTCTGTCATCGGCAAGACGGTGGCTGACTTCGCGACAGCGAACTCACGGCGCATCTTCGAGCGCCTGAACCTGCCCAGCGGCTTCCTCGATGTCGCGCCAGAGGAGTGGGAGGATCGTGAAGACTTTAGGAAAGCTGTGGAGACGGTCCAGTGCCTGCACGTGGTAAACGGCCACGCCGAGCGTGGTGTGGCGCTGATCCAGAAGTTTAGCGGCTCTATCACTCACGACGAGGAGCAGCTGCAGTTTCTCGTTCGTGTGGTTGACGATCATCGTCGCTGCTACCCTGACGTGCTGAAGCGGACCGTAGCCGGACTGTAAACAAACCTGCCTTGTACAGTGACGTACATAGTGAACACAACTGCATGATAGTCACAGTGACATACACACTCACAGTGAACACTGAAAACACCTGCTTGGTACAGTGTGTATGCAGTAAACACCTTTGTCTGATACAGTGACGTACATAGTGAATACGCCTGCCTGGTACAGTGAACAATACAAGTGAATACACAGTAGAAATGCATAAAACACTCGTTTAAGACGGCTGTAGCTAACTGCTGTTGAGAAAGGGGAGACATAGATTAGCTATTTGGCATACAGACTGGTTATTGATTCAACTTTTTTTGGAAGGATTCAATCACGATTAATTTTGGAATTTAAATGATTCAGTCACCGTTTTATTCATGGATAATCATTTTGAGAAACTATTCTTTCCGATTCAACGAATCAAATTATATTTGTTATCCGATGTTTGATTCACCATTGAAATAGCATTGCAGTCTTTTTGATTCAATCAGTCTTGTTTCTATGTGGATTTTGATTCAATCATGATTCATGAATCAAACAAGTTGGTGGTGAATCAGTTCTTCTTTGATTCAAGGGATTTTGATTGATCGATTTCAAACGATTCAATCAGAGTCGACTCAATAACCAGTCTGTTGGCAAAACACCGTAATGTTAATATAATGTGACGTTAAAAGTTCCTTGGGCGACCCCTAAATATTAATATATTTTTTATATTTTTTACGTGACATTTCTGCCTCTAAAGGAATATTACTTTGGAGCGTCCCAGCAAAAAATAAAAAGAATATTTTCGCCCATATACCTAAGGACCACCCTAAAACTCACTCCAGATATTTGTACAAGAGGTAGAGAGAGAATGTGTGAAGGAGGAAAATATGGAAATACAGAAATTAGAAGAAATAATGCAAGAAGTAGCTGATTCAAAACTAAAAAGGGTGTACAAGAAAGGGTTGGAAAAGGATAAAAGCGAACCCCCATGGATGTCGAAAGAAATAAAGAAAGCAATAGCCTTAAGAAAGGTTTTTAACAGAAGGAGAAGAAAGGCAACAGAAGATCAAGAGAGAGAAAGATGGAAGGAAGAATATCAGCAGCAGAAAAAAGAAGTTCAAGGCATGATAAGGGAAGCAATGAACTGGCACGAGGAAAAAGTTACAAGGGAAATAAAGGAAGGCAAGGACCAAGACAAGAAAATATGAGATACCATCAAGAAGTTAAGAGGAATAGAAGTTAAAAAGAAAGACTGCATAGAATTGTACAAGGATGGAAAAAAGTTAAAAGAACAAGAAATGGAACAAGAATTGATGAAACTTTGGGAAGGAATATATCGTAAGGAAAACAACACAATTCAAGATTCATGGAACGAGGAAAAGAGAGAAGGGTATGAAAGAGTCTTGGAGGAAGAGAGCGATGGATTTATAATGAGGAACCAGCACAATGAAGTGGAGGCACCAATGATGTTAAGAGAGCACATGGACGCAGCTTGTAGGATAGAACCGGGTTGCAGAAAAATGCCTCACGAGGAAATAACTAAAGCAGAAATAATCAAAAGTTTAAAGGCAGTGAAGAAAGGGAAGGCAGCTGGACCAGATCAACTGAAGCCAGAATACTTCAGGGATTTTATAAAAAGTAATACCTGCCTGGAAGCCATGAAAATAAGTTTGAATAAAATATTGGAAAATGGAGAGATCCCTGACAGCTGGAAAACATCAAGAACAATAATGATCCCCAAAGTTAGAAACCCTGAGGCTAAGAACCTGAGACCCATATCGCTAACCAACCTATCCTATAAAATATTCATGAAAATAATGAGACAGAATAGACACGCATTTAGAGAAAAATAAAGAAGAGAAAGAGGAGCAAACAGGATTCACCAAAGGAAAACGCATTGAGGACAACATATACATTATACATTCTACAATACTGTACAGGGAGGTCCCGAAGATACGAGCAGTTAGGTTTCACCTGGCATACTCGTAAAGCGAAATCTCGTATAACGAAACATATAACTAATGGTAAAATATAGGTTTGGTTCCAGGACCCTATCAATTATAAAAAAAAAAAAAAAAAAAAAAAAAAAAAAAAAAAAAAATGTTTTTCAAGCTAAAATAAATTATAGCAAACACAACAAACTCTCAAACTCTCAAATATAGGGCTCTATATACCACACCACCGCACCACCACACAAAACACAGTGAATTAAGAGTGTGACAGCACAGTAGGACAGAGCACAAATAAGTCACAATAAGCACATTAAGTAAACCAGCAAATCACTAAAATCGACTCACAAGGCACAATACATACAAGCAACAAAGATGTTGTATGTACTCTTGGGGACGCCGCGTGATACACTAGACTCGAGAGGGTTCGGTAGGTAAGGGACAAGGGAGGGGTGCGCAGACCTCTTCCACTGCCCACAAACTCGTCTCTGCGCATCTGAATCACTGTACATTGTCCAGGGTTGTGAATTTTTGTAGGCCACATTGTCGTACCGAGCCACCAGAATTATCATATTTTTGTCCAAGCGTCGCGACACCTATTTCAGCCGAAATCAGGTGTCATATAGGCTTGTAAAATGTTTCCACGAATGTGTGGGCAAGAAAGATACAGGCGCAAAGGAAGAAATTTGGCACAGAGTTATATTTCGTCTCTTAACTCATTGTCCAAGCGAGCGAAGCGAGCTTTTAGCATTTATGCTAAAATTCGTAACATATTGTGCCTGGCGACATTAGTGCAGTGGCGAAAGTGGTGCATTAGTGCAGTGGCGAAAGTAGTGCATTAGTGCAATGGAAATAAAATGTGTTCGTAGCCTTCACAACAACAGTGTCGTTTAGCGTCGCCGAGAGGCAGGCTGCTTGTGTTAGGCCTCATATAACCACTATAACTCCTGTTTCTAATGCCGTTATAGGTGTTATTTAGGGTTAGCGTGGTGTTATATATGTGGTAGGGTGTGTGTGAGGTGTTAAATATGCCATTTCAACCGTGGGTACAGAGAGGAGGAGGAATAATAATTATGAAATACCACCACCACCACCATCAAATTGATTATCGTACAACCTTAGGCAAAATCATATAGTCAGTAAATGACTTTATGATTTTAGTAAATAACTTGGTAATTTTACTCACCCATGTTTGAATGTCGTAGCATTGGATTTTCGATCTCGTATATTGAAAATAGACCCTAATTTACACATCTCGTATATCGAATGCTCGTATAACGGGGCCTCCCTGTATAAGGAAGACATACGAAAGAAGAAAGCAACTCTACATAGCAGCAATAGATTTAATGAAGGCATATGATTGTGTTAACAGAGAGAAACTAATTCAGGCAATGATGACATACAAAATTGATAGCAAAATTATAGATTGTGTGAAAGAAATATACAGAAATGACAAAACTGGAATAAGAATAAAGGAGAAGAAAGAGATGGATATTAATATAACAAATGGAATAAGACAAGGATGCACTGGATCAACAACATTATTTAAACTATTAACATAGGTATATAATACTGGATAAAATGCAAAAGAACGGCTGTGGTTACTCAGACGAGATAATAAATATTAATACACTTTTCTTCGCGGACGATGGGCTCTAAATGTCGTCAAGTAAGGAAGAGGCGGAGAAAAACATTAAGGATTTGATCGAAATAAGTGGAAGCTGCGGATTAGAAATAAATAAAGAAAAAAGTTACTTCATATTATTTAACGTGGAAGAGGAAATAGAAGAAATTGGAGGAATAAAAGTGACAAATGAAATAAAGTATTTGGGAGTAAATATTAATAACAAGAAGAACTGCTTCAAAAATCATAAAAAAGCATTAATTCAGAAGGCACAGACAATGGCTAACCTAACCCATAGCATTATTCTACGGAGCTGCAACAAAATGTTAATTGGGAAAACATACTGGAAATCAGCAGTTATACCCATGCTGCTCCACGGAACTAGTGTGATAGATTTTAATAGAGAGGAATTCAGGAAACTGCAAAGGATAGAAAACACTGTATATAGAACAATTTTGGGAGCCAGAAAATACACGGCAGAAGAAGGATTAAGAGGAGAAATAGGATCATCACTATTTGAAACAAGACTAATGAAAAGCAGAATATCTTATATCCAGAGCACAGTTAAAGGAGGAAGGAACGAGATGGTGGAGAAGGTAATGAGGAGCACAGTGACAGGTGGAGCAGATGTATGGTCCAGAGACACAAGAAAGATGATGGAAAGGTTAGGACTGAATATACAGAGGTTACAAGGCATGAAAAAGGAGGAAGTGGAGAAAAAATTACTGGAATGGGATACTAGGGAATGGAGAGAAGGAATGACACAAAAATAGAGTTTACAATTATACAGACAGATGAAGAAGGTGATGGGACAAAATGACAGCTTGTATGACAACAGACCTGACTCAATAACCCTTTTCCAAGCTAGTACTAACAGCCTGCCCCTTCATGACAGAGTCAAGTTCTTGAGAGAAAATACAGAGTGTCCAGTGTGTGGTGAAGAAAAAGAAAATTTAGAACACTTTTTGTTACATTGTCCAGGATATCGAGAAGACAGGAAGAACATTTATAGACTACAACAGCCGTACGAGGAGGACAAAGAGAGTATCATAGGAAGTGTTCTATTTGAGTTCCAAAGTAAAGAAGAAAAAAGAAACATTAAGGAGGTGATACATAACTTTTGTAAACTAAGAGAAAAAGCTACAACAGAGCAATTAAAGTGAAGTGAAGTGCAAAGGTGATCAATAACAAGGGACCGAAAGTAAAGTGCTGAAGAAAGTGAAAGGGACAATACAGTAAAAAATGAAATAGAAAAGACAGATCAGCAACAAAGAAAGTGAAAAATACGTCAGGGGGGCCGGAGCAAAGGCTACCCCCCGAAATCACATCGGGTGTCGTCAGCGAAAGAGGCCGTTGTTGAGTGGGTCACTTCTTTATCTATGTCCCCTATCATGATGAGGAAGAGTAGAGGTCCTAGTACAGACCCTTGGGGGACACCGCTCACCACACTGTGTTCCACTGAGATGGCTCCATTTGCCGTCTCTGACTGCGTTCTTTCAGTGAGGAAGTCGTATAGCCATAAACCCACTTTTCCTGCTATTCCAAGGTCCTTGATCTTATGTATGAGGATGCCATGGTCCACCTTGTCAAAGGCCTTCGCAAAATCCAGGAATACTGTGTCGACGTTTTTACCTTCTGCGAGGTGGTGGAAGAGTTTGTCGTGGTATTCCAGGAGCTGTGATAAGCAGGATCTGCCTTTCCGGAATCCATGCTGGCCAATGTTAAGAAGATTTCTTTCTTCCATGAAGGCATAAATCCTGTTTCGGGTGATTTTTTCAAACACTTTCACCATGTGTGAGGTGAGTGCTATGGGTCTGTAGTTTTCTGCTGTGCCCTTGGGTCCCCCTTTGTAGATTGGGGTTATTGTTGCTTTCTTTGCCTGGTCAGGCACTTTACCTGTATCCAATGAGTGACGCCACAGTATGTGTAATGGATACGCTATGCTGTCTTTGCATTTGATTAACAGACTTGTTGGTATGCCATCTGGGCCGGGTGCTGAGTTCAGTATTAGCTCTTTTATTGCTGTAATTATATCTTCCTGGGTGAATTCTATGTCTTCCAGGCCTGAAGTAGTTGTTTGGTCAGGGGGTGTTGGCAGACAAAGTAGTGTATGTGGGTCTGTTACTTTCTTTGCCTTGTCGGGTTTGCTGAAAGCTGACTGGTATTGCTCGGCAAGAAGTTTGCATATGTTCTCTGCATTTTCTTCCAATTGTCCTTCAGGTGTTAGTAAAGGTCCAATGGGGGCACATGTTTTTGAGAACTTTTTGGCCTAGCTGAAGAAGTAGTTTGGGTTGAGTTTTATGCTTGTGATTGTATTTGATTCTTCTCTTTTCCTTTGTTGTTCATGGGATTTCTGAATATTTTCTTCTATTTTAGTTATTTGAGTCCAGATTTCTTGCTTTGTATCTTCTTTTTCTGTTCTATCCATCTGTTTGTTCAGTTTTGTCCTTTTTCTCATGAGTATTTTCCTGTCCCTGGGTATTTGGGTCCTTCTGCCTCCTTTCCTTTTCTTTTGGGGAATGTACTTGTTGCACGTTTCCAGTAACTCTGTCACGATGATTTCCATCATGCTGCTTGGGTCTTGGTTACGCAATTGTTCAGCCCAGTTTGTTGATGTTACGGCATTTCTTATTCCTTCCGAGTCTGCTTCACCACTGTTGAAGTTAAGATTCCTGAATCCTTGTTCTTCTCCAGTGTACTCTTTGTTTCTTTTTGCATTTTTGTTCTTTGCCAATGTTATTGTGATGAGTTTATGGTCTGAGAGTACTGTCTTTTCGGCTCTGTACCCATGTAGTATTTCTTGGTTATTTGTAAATAGTAGGTCAAGAATGTTGTTTCCCCTGGTTGTTGTGTGAATTTCTTGACTCAGGAAGAGATGCTCCATGAGGTCTTTTAGCATTTTTGCTTGTTCTTGGTCCTCTCAGCTCCCTCCCTCAAGGGTCCCTGTCGGCCATCTCATGATGGGAAAGTTAAAGTCTCCTGTAATTATTATGTCATTTACTGGAGGGGGTAGGAGTTCAGTTTTTTGTTGCACTTTCGTGATTATCTCGCTGAACTTTTGTTCATTGCAGAGTGGAGGCCGATAGATGTTTGTGACGATCAGCGAGTTTCTTTGTGGAGTAATAACACCTCTGCTTGGCCATTGGAGTATGATAGCAGGGTTTCAGTATTTGATGCCAAGTCGTTTCTGACGTATGTTATGGTACCTCCATGTGACCTGTCCTTTCTGTCTGTTCTGAATACGGTGTAATTTTGTAATTGGATTTCAACGTCGTTGATTTCCTCACTCAGATGGGATTCAGTAAGGGCGAGGAAGGCGAGGTCTTCTTGGTGTGCCAGGTCAGATAGGAATGACACTTTATTTCTGTTAGACTTGGGGTACAGGCCTTGGATATTTCCCATGAGGAAGCATTCTAGTGGCTCTTTTTTGCACTGAGCCAGGGATGAGGTTATATGGTTATTTAATGGGAAATAAGGCGAGATTTACCCTTAAATACTTTATTTATGGCATATTAGTGATACTAAGAGTATTGTTATTGATAAATATAGGGTGGACGATAATACATTGCCGCCATATTAGCTTTTCAGCGTAATATTCTCCCTAAAATAAAGGACTGACCTTATTTTGATCCGGTAAATGGAATATTTTGACCTGTTTTCGCTAAGTGTCTCCCGCTGAATACTACAGAGACGTACCCAGGGTATACCTGGATGCGCTGATCCCAGGTTAGAGTCCCGCGTGCCCGAGATTAGCTTCTATGGACCATTGTGGCCCGCGCCGTACCCGTGGCCGCGGCGGTACGGGGCTGACGCAGTTATAGTGGACGAGAACTGCGCGTTCGCTCTTTAGGTCAGACACACACTGGGGGTCTGTGAGTGAGGATTTCTGCCTCGGCGTCACACCTTATAATGCAACCACTTTTTCTTTTAATCAACGTTCACACAACACACACACAAAGGCGTAACAGCTAGGCGTCCTGTTTCTTTAAATACTACCGTCACGACATTCCAGGGAGGTAGAGGAGAGTGAGGTCAGGTCAGGTGTTATCCCCTTCCACCACCACCCCTTCCCCAGGGATGTCAACAAGAAAAGAAAAAAACCTCTGAAATAAAATAATAGGGCGACCAACTCATCTGAGCGCCGCGAGGCTGACCGAGCGTAGCGAGGGAACCACCCAGCTGGGGGTTCGGGGAAAAATCTTTGATTTTTTGTAAATTTTATGCTCTGAGAGAGCTTCTGAGAGGTTCTTGGTTATATCTATAATAATTTATGGTCTCAATTTTGTCAGTTTTTGTGTCCACAATTTGTGTATATGTATATATATATATCTTATAATTATCATGCAACTTAAATTGTGAAATGTATGTGAATTATTAACCATTTTGACATAAATGAAATATTAATACTGTTTCCGTTGGAAAAGTAATAACACAACAACAAAATATTTGTCATTTATATTAGTCAACTTTATCAATTATTTAGGCGCTATCAAATACAGCTCAAATATGATTTGATGACCAACTTAGAATTATTGAATAATCCAATATCAAGTAAGTTTCACTATAATCTATGATAATAACACTGCTGTATTCCACTGCTGTATACACCACATAATACACTGCTGTATTCCACCCCCAACATAATACCTCCTGAGCAAACTTGTAGCAGTGGAGTCAGGAGATATCGGCAGCCTAGTATTACCTTCACGCTAGGCAGCCAAATAATGTTTTATGGTCTGTGCTGGATCAGTGGCCAGGGTCAGGTTCGGCTGTGGGCTAGCCAACTATGTACACCCCCCCCCCCCTAAATTTTTAACCCGAATCTGCACGATTCACAGAAATGACCCAGCTGGCAATAAAATACTCGGAAATCCGCGAATCCGCGGAAAATTGACATCCCTGCTTCCCTAGGTCTCGCGGCCTCGTGTAGCTTCCTCTGCACGCACACACACCTAACACACACACACGCAACACATATTCTATCTTTGTCGCCTAGTACCGCTGCACAGGTCCTCTCCTCCTCCTCTGCCACGCTGAACCAAACAATAACAAACACAGAGAAAACGACGCCATGCAAGGCAGACTGTACCAAATAGCCTTTACCTTTATCCTTCCTCCTCCTTCTGCTCCACACTCACTCCATGACTCCAATCTTCACCACCAAGCAACACACGAAAACCACATCGCTTCTACATCTATCCAAGGCCATTTTGAACCCTGCATAGCGTTGATTTAGTCTTTTAATCTTTATATGAATAGCCTTTGACGTGATGGCTAGACCAGACCATATTTTAGCCTGGCCACAGCTTATTTAGATCAGAATATCTCAATTACTTCTTGCATTTATTAGATACAATAAAAAATAGTGAGTAAAAAGTGAAAGTGAAATAGAAAATGATTGAAGTGAGAAAGTTTAATTCAAGAAAGTTTGAGTCATAAATTATATAAGGTCCACCTTGATTATGTGGTCGTTTTAAATCTGCCTGAATTATTCTCTCTCTTACTTTCTATAATTTTTATCATTTAAAGCATAATACAATAAAAGAATTGTCGTGGCAAAAATATATAAACAATAATAATCATAAATCATAATACATAAGAGAAAATTATTTGATTAGTTCTTTCGTTACTAATATTTTCTGGAAGAGGAGGAAGTGCCAATGAAGAGGAGAAAGAAGAGTGATAATGATAATAATACTGACATTTTCTTCTACGTCTGTTCATTGGTGATGCATGTTGAACCTATTATCACTCTCTCCCTCTCTTTTCCTTTTTCCCTCTGTAATCTGTGAAATAAAACATTGAACACAATTATTCATGAAGAGGCTTTATTAACATTCTTAACACCTCACAGGTGCCGTTGTGTATGCCTGGCAAGCCCCTCACCCACCACCACAAGCACAACCCACACACAGCCACTCCCTCCTCACAGGTGTGTCTGGATATGCCTGGCAACACGACTCTTGCTAGGAAAACACTTGCCACAAATATCACACTTGTACTTCCTCTCGCCAGTGTGGGTGAGCATGTGTGTGTTAAGATTGCACTTGTGGGTAAATGTTTTCCCACACTCCTGACACTCAAAGTTTCTCACGCCAGGGTGGGTGAGCATGTGTGTGTTTAGACTGCTCTTCTGGGTAAATGTTTTCCCACACTCCTGGCACTCAAAGTTTCTCACACCAGTGTGGGTGACCATGTGTGTGTTTAGATTGCCCTTGTGGGTAAATGTTTTCCCACACTCCTGGCACTCAAAGTTTCTCACACCAGTGTGGGTGACCATGTGTCTGTTAAGATCGCCCTTCTGGGTAAATGCTTTCCCACACTCCTGGCACTCAAAGTTTCTCACACCAGTGTGGGTGAGCATGTGTGTGTTTAGATTGCCCTTGTGGGTAAATGTTTTCCCACACTCCTGGCACTCAAAGTTTCTCACACCAGTGTGGGTGAGCATGTGTGTGTTAAGATTGCACTTGTGGGTAAATGTTTTCCCACACTCCTGACACTCAAAGTTTCTCACACCAGTATGGGTGAGCATGTGTCTGTTAAGATTGCACTTGTGGGTAAATGTTTTCCCACACTCCTGGCACTCAAAGTTTCTCACACCAGTGTGGGTGAGCATGTGTGTGTTAAGATTGCACTTGTGGGTAAATGTTTTCCCACACTCCTGGCACTCAAAGTTTCTCACACCAGTGTGGGTGAACATGTGTGTGTTTAGATTGCCCTTCTGGGTAAATGTTTTCCCACACTCCTGGCACTCAAAGTCTCTCACACCAGTGTGGGTGAACATGTGCCTCCTAAGAGCACCCTTATCAGTGAACACTTTGCCACAGTGGTCACACCTCAGTCCTGTCTTGCGTGTATGGGTGAGGATGTGTGCAGTAATGCCAGCCTTGCTGGAGCACACTTTGCCACAGTGGTCACAAGTGTAGTTCCTCGCACCCTCCATTGCAGTACTATTTGTGAAGTTTGCTAGCAAAGCGCGTAAACTGGTCCTGCAGGCACCGTGGTGGAGGCCCCGGGGATGAACCACGCGTTCCCCAATACAAGGGAAGCCGGGAGGGGTCCTGGCGGGGGCGCTGACCTGGACTCTTCACCTCAGCACCTGTAACATTGGTGGCCGTCAGTACACAAGCAGGCAAGTGCTTCCTTGAAGGGTGCTTCCTGCTTCACCCTCCAGCTAACACCCAGCCAGTGTTTGCAGCCATGGAGTAAGGCCTACACAGGAGCCTCACGCCACCACTCTACAGGGTGGAGGAGTGGAGTGGTGAGTGGCTAGTGACCTTGAAGGCAGGCAAGTGTAGCTAAGCCTTGCACATCAGGCACAGCCAATAATGGGTAATGGGGCAGATCATGGAGGAGTGATTGATTGATTTAATGCTAAAAAGGATTTAATGCTTCCTTCCATTCTTCCCTCCAACCTTTCCCTCTCCCCTTCCCCTCTTCCTCCCTCCCTTCCTTCTCTCCTTCTCTCCCTTCCTTCCCTCTATCCATCCTTCCTTCTCTTCTCCTTCTTCCCTTACCTTCTTCCCCCCCCCCCGTCTCGAGTATAAGGGAGTGAGTGGGTAAGGACACACACACACACACCCACACAATAATATAAAAAAAACCGAACATGATGACAGGAATATATATAAAAAAGAAATTTAAAAAAAGAAAAAAATAGCAAGAAAAAAAAAAGCAGGTGATTTCATCCACGAAAATCGCCCCCCAAAAAAATTACACCTCTGACCCAACTGACCCTCATATTAGGTAACACGAAAGGGGGGGTAGGGGGTGGGGGAGGGAGGATTACATAGGAATAACAGACACCAGGAGACCTATTGGTCCATAGCGAGGGTATCTGCTGAAATACATACTACTAACTATCAACTATGTACTTGTAAGAAAACAGTTGGAAAATGATACCATGTCCCTAAAGATAGGAACATGGAAGTTTCGTAGTGCAGAGTGATAGGATATGAAATATACTAACTACAACTACCACTACCACTAATCGACCCGGGGGACTATAATATGAATTCGCAGGGCACTATCAATATCCATTTACTTTACAGTGCGCGTCAAGTCTGTTTTTAAATGTAGTTATTGTGCTGGCTTTGACAACATTTGCTGGTAACTTGTTCCATCGATCAACGACTCTAACACTGAAATAATTTTTACAGAGATCAGTAATGCAACGTTGACCGTTTGGTTTTAAACCATTATTTCTTGTTGCTACTTGAGTTGAAAGCTCGAATAGGTTCTCATGATTAATGACATCAAATCCTTTTAAGATCTTAAAGGTTTCTATCAAGTCCCCACGGATTCTACGATCCTTTAAGGAAAACATATTAAGTTTCCGCAGTCTCTCTTCATAAGATGAATTTCGCAGAGATGGAATTTGTTTGGTTGCTCTTCTTTGCACTGATTCCAATTTGGCTTGATCTTTTACGAAACAGGAGGGAGGGAGGGAAGGAAGGAAGGAAGGAATTGAAGGAAAGAAGAAAGGAAGGGTAGACGATTATAAAGCTTCAATAACAATAAAGAGGATTTTTACATAGGATTACATAGGAATAACAGACACCAGGAGACCTATTGGTCCATAGCGAGGGTATCTGCTGAACTACATACTACTAACTATCAACTACTTGTAAGAAAAGTTGGAAAATGATACCATGTCCCTAAAGAGGATAGGAACATGGAAGTTTCATAGTGCAGAATGATAGGATATGAAAAATACTAACTACAACTACCACTACCACTACAACTAATCGATACGGGGGAGTAGATACGAATTCGCACTATCAATACCCATTTACTTTACAGTGCGCGTCAAGTCTGTTTTTGAATGTAGTTATTGTGCTGGCTCCGACAACATTTGCTGGTAACTTGTTCCATCGATCAACGACTCTAACATTGAAATAATTTTTACGGAGATCGGTGATGCAACGTTGACCGTTTAGTTTTAAACCATTATTTCTTGTTGTCACTTGAGTTGAAAGCTTGAATAGGTTCTCTTGATTAATGACATCAAAACCTTTTAGGATCTTAAAGGTTTCTATAAAGTCCCCACGGATTCTACGATCCTTTAAGGAAAACATATTAAGTTTCCGCAGTCTCTCTTCATAAGATGAATTTCGCAGAGATGGAATTTGTTTGGTTGCTCTTCTTTGCACTGATTCCAATTTGGCTTGATCTTTTACGAAACAGGGCATCCAGAATTGAACGGCATATTCCAAGTGCGGCCTAACCAAGGATGTGTATAATTGTGTCATTACTTTCGGAGTTTTATGTTCAAAGTTACGTTTAATAAAGCCCAACATCATATTTGCATTTCTACTGGCAGCTAGGCAATGCGGACTGGTTTTCAGATCATTACTGATGATGACACCTAAATCCTTTTCCTGCTGTACTTCAGTTAACGATTTATTTTGCATTTGATAGTTATATTTGAGGTTATCGTTGCCTATATGCATTACTTTACATTTATCGGAATTGAATTTTAATAGCCATTTATCACTCCAATCTGATAGTTTGTCGAGATCACTTTGTATGAGTTCGCAGTTTTCTCTAGTACTATCGGACCCCGCCGAACACGAGTTCGCCCTGCACGAAACTCGCACTTACACGAATAGGTAAAATATCCCATGACTTGCCGAACACGAGTTTTACTCGCGATAACACGAATTTGAATTTCCCGGCGGATGTTGTCGATGCTGTCGGCGGCCATTTTGCCGGGGACAGCCTGGGCACGCTCAGCCTGGGCCGCCAGAGCTGCTACACGTAGTCTTTCTCTCTCTTGCTCGTGCTGCTGTTGCCTCACGTCGTGCTGCTCCTGCTGGCCATGTCTTCCAAGCGTTCGGCTCCACCTACTCCAGGGTCAAGCGAGAAGAAGAGGAAAGTGTTGTCCCTAGCGGAGAAGATGGATGTGCTTGCTGTGATGATAGTGGCCTAGGCTGGTCTGCTACGGGCAAGAAGTTTGGCCTGCATGAGGCCACTGTTCGTACCATCTGGAAGACCCGTGAAAAAATAAGACAAAGCGTGCGAGAGAGTGCTGATGTCTCTAGCAAGGTGGCTTCTGTGAGCGACGTGACCCGCTGCTAGAGAAGATGGAGAAATACTGAACAGGTGAGTTAATGATTTTCATATAAATAAAGTTTATGTTATTGTGTTGTGTTGCTACATGTGGTGTGCTAACAGGTGCTCGGGTGGTGTGTAAGGGTGTTACAGGTGAGTTAATTATTATTCATAGAATAAGTATGTTTATTTACCCTATGTTACTACGTATATTACTACGGGTGTGTGTGTGTATGTGTGTGTGTGTTGTGCTACGTGCAGGTGTGTTAACAGGTGCTGCGGTGGTGTGGGCTGTGTTGAGGCATTTGTTGTGTGTGTGTTGTGCTACGTGCAGGTGTGTTAACAGTGCTGGCGGTGGTGTGGGCTGTGTTGAGGCATGTGGTGTGTGTGTGTGGTGTGTGTGTCGTGCTACGTGCAGGTGTGTTAACAGGTGCTGCGGTGGTGTGGACTGTGTTGAGGCGTGTGTGTGTGTGTGTGTGTGTGTGTGTGTGTGGTGCTACGTGCAGGGTGTTAGCATGCATGCATGTGTGTGTGGTGTGTTGAGGCATACCGTTGTACAGTGCCATTGTATTTACGCAGTTTTTTTTCTTGTCATTTAGCATAACAGGTGGATATCAGAGCAAGTGGACCAGCGGAAGAGCAACGTGGACAGCGTAGCCATCAGGGAAAAGGCGAGGAGCATCTACGACCACCTAGCAGAGAAGGAGCCTTCTGGATCCTCCCCTGCCCCCGGGTTTATTGCCAGCCATGGGTGGTTCCATAGATTCAAGCAGCGTTTTAGCCTGCACAACATTGCTCGCACAGGTAAAAAACATTCAATATATTTTCACACTTCTATCTATCTATATTGACTCGTGCTATATTCCCGTAATGAAGAGCATTAAATATTTTTTTCACACTTCTATCTATCTATCTATTGACTTGCCATATTCCCATAATGAAAAGGTTTTTTCTTCGTTTTTTTTCACAGGTGAGAGTGGGTCAGCTGATAAGGAAGGGGCGCAGGCATACTCAGCACCTTCAAGTCCCTGATTGAAGACAGTGACTACCTACCTGAGCAGGTGTTCAACGCGGACGAAACTGGCCTATTTTACAAGAAAATGGGCAATAGGACTTACATCCACAAGGAAGTCAAGAAGTTACCAGGATTCAAGGCATTTAAGGACCGTCTGACACTGCTGTTTGTGGGGAATGCTGCAGGGGACTGCAAGATTAAACCGCTCCTTGTGTATCGTGCTGCCAACCCACGTGCTCTGAAGGGACTCAACAAGCGTTCTCTGTCAGTGGTATGGAAATCAAACAAGAAGGCATGGGTGACAGCGAAGGTGTTTGAGGAGTGGTTCCACGAACATTTTGTGCCAGAAGTGCAGCTCTACATGTCCAAGAAAAATCTGGCATTTAAGGCAGTTCTGCTAGTGGATAATGCTGGTGGACACACTTCACAGGCACTTAACCTGGACCATCCGAATGTGTGCGTTTCCTACCTTCCCCAAGGACAACTTCCCTGTTGCAAACCGATGGACATGGTGTGATCAAGACATTCAAGTGCAACTACCAGAGGCTGTGTACAGAGAAGCACTCAAGAGGATGGAAGACGACAGCACGATGACTCTCATGGACTTCTGGAAGCAGTACAACATCCGACATGCTCTTTTGACCATCAAGCAGGCATGGGATGAAGTGAAGCCAAGCACCTTAATGCCTGTTGGTATGCACTCTGGCCTGAGTGTGTCAACGACTTCAATGGGTTCCCTGCAGTCACTCAGCAAATGAAGGACATTGTAGACCTGGCACACACTGTTGGGGGTGAAGGCTTCTCTGACATGACTGAGGAGGATGTGGTAGAACTCATTGACTCCCATGGAGCAGAGCCTTCAGTGGAAGAGATTATCCAGATGAATGAGGATGACCAAGCAGGTGATGATGCTGATGAAGATGACGACACAGAGACAAGGCCTGTGTTTACCATCATGAAATTGAGAAACTTGCTGAGGGAAGCAGATAACTTGACAGAGCTCTTCACTGACCAAGACCCATACAGGAGAGGAGCATCAAGTTCAAGAGAGTTGGGGATGAAGGCCTTATACCTACAAGGAAACTTTAAGGAGCATGGAGGCCTCTGCTTGCCAAAGCCCATCACAGCTTTCTTCAAACCATCTCCAGCCAGCACACCAGCCAAGAAGCATTCTACACCTGCTACACCTCCTGTTACTACACCAGCCAGGCAGCCTGTTACTCCTGCTACACCAGATAATACTACCTCATCAATGTCATCTGTCTCTCCCATCCCATTATGTGGCTTTGATGATCCAGATGATACAGACAGTGAGTGATCTCCACCCAGCACACCAGCCATGCCTCCTGCTACACCAGCCAAGCAGCCTGTTACCTCTATTTTTTTTATAGTTAATGAAAACCATTTTCTAGTTTTAAGGTATTTTTTATTATTAATAAAAAATATTAATTGTAATAACAGTTGTTTCCTTCATCTTATTCACCCAAAAATAGTAGTAAACATTTTTTACCCTCCAAAAATGAGGGTCTGGGAACGTAACCTATTTTTTTTTTACTTATAAAAAAAAAGTGAAATTTTTTTTTGACCCCCCAAAAAGTGATGGTCTGGGAACGTAACCCCTATTTTCCTATTGAACCTGTTATTCGCCGAACACGAATTTTGCCGTGCACGACGGGGTCAGGACCGTAACTGTCGTGTTCGGCGGGGTCCGACAGTATATGCTTTACCGCCTAATTTGGTGTCATCTGCAAATTTCGATATTTTAGATACAAGTCCGCAGTCCAGATCGTTGATATATATCAGAAAAAGAGTAGGACCCATGACAAAGCCCTGAGGCACCCCACTAGTAACATCTAACCAATCAGATGCCTCGCCATTTATTACTGCCCGTTGTTTACGATTTGAAAGCCAATCGCCAATCCATGAACATAATTGCTCTCCTAAGCCATGTGCCCTTAGCTTGGTCAACAGTCGCTTATGGGCAACTGTATCGAAGGCTTTCTGAAAATCAAGGTATATTACATCCGAGGGAATTTTAGCGTCCCAGTTTGAATAAATGATATTAAAAAAATCCAGTAGGTTTGTTAAGCAGGATCTCTTATTTCAAAATCCATGTTGGGAGTTTAGTATTGAGTTATTTTCATCGAGAAAAGACACTATTTTATCCCGCAATATTTTCTCAAATAGTTTAACAATCACGGACGTTAGACAAATTGGGCGATAATTACTTGCGAGGCTCTTACTCCCTTTCTTGAATATCGGTGTAACATTAGCTAATTTCCACATACTAGGAACATTTTTGTCCCTTAGCAATTTATTGAAAATAATCTTTAATGGGGGCGAAAGTCGACTGTGACATTCGCGAAGTAGTCGCGGCGAGATTTCGTCCACCCCCACGGATTTTGCTGGGTCAAGTTTCAGCAAATACTTTGATATTTCGTCTACTGTTATCTCTCCTATTACCAGTCTATCCCTTTCGAGTCCCGCATATATGTTTACTGGTTCTGGTAATGGAGTTTCGTCTTCTTTAATAAATACCGCATTTAAGTATTCATTGAGTACGAATGCTAGGGTGCCAATAGCGCATAGGGGTAATTTTTCAAAGTCAATATTTTTTCACGTACTTTTGTGGTATTCTGCCTTGTACTTAGAAACTGTCGTGTGCAAAGTTTCAGGCTAATCGGTTAATATTTAGAGGTGGCGGATCGATCTTGAACATTTCCTCTTTTCGCCCTCAGGTCATGACCACGAGAAAGCAAACTGAAGTTTGGCTTCTTGGCCATAGTGTTCCTACTATATCACAGGAGCAAAACTTCCCAGCCGTGGAGACGTTTTACGACGATTTTTCTACGCACACAAGGAAGAGAAGAAGACGGTGCAGCAGAGTGCAGCTGAGGCTGCAAAGGAGGTCCTCGACTTCTGGAAACGAGCTAGGATCCCCACCATCACAGAAACTAGCGTGAGGAGGAAGATTACTGGACTTTTCGACGAGTGGAAGATCCTGAGCAAAAGCAAGAAGAACTCTGGAGTCACGCCTGCCGAAAAACACAAGACCTTCCAAGAAAGTCTCCCAGACCTTTTGGACATCGCCCACTCCGACGCCCTCACTCTGATGACCATTCCTGAAGACAAGGAATTCCTTCTTGCCCAGCGGGAGAAGGGGAGGCGGGGTTCGATGGCTGGTCTGGACAAGAAGCTGAAAGAATCGGTTTGCCGATGTGAAAGCTCTCTCTCACGTAGCCGTCAACAGACGCCAAAAGGAGAAGAGATGGTGGAGCTGGAGTCGTCATCGTCTGAGTCATCAAGTCCAGCCAATGCTGCCAACACATCGACTTCTTCTTCCGACGCCGGGGTCGCTTCTCCACCAAAGCGATTGAGGACACGGGGCACGAAGTCCGTCCTATCCCCTGATCTCGTCGGAGCCCTTAACAGAACTGGGGTCAGTAGCCGCCAAGCCCTTCGAATTGTGGCGGCTACGGCAAGTAGCTTGGGCCACGATCCACAAGAGTTTGTGCTGAATCCCGAGTCCATTCGACAGGCAAGAGCGAAGTACAGGTCCACTTTGGCGAAGGACATCAGAGACTTTCAGTCCTCTTACCCCTCTTACCGTTCATTGGGACGGGAAGATCCTTCCTCAGGACGATGGCACTCGCGCCGAAAGACTCGCCATTCTCGTCACAGGAGAAGGAGTGGAGAAGCTCCTAGGAGTCCCGAAACTGCACTCCGGAACTGGTGATGCCGCCGCTACAGCTGTGTTCGAGGCTCTAGAAGACTGGGGGGTCCAGGAACGAGTCGTGGCGATGTGCTTCGACACAACCAGTGCCAACACTGGAGCCATCAATGGTGCATGCACCATCTTGCAACAGAAGATCGGCCGACCCCTCGTTTCACTTGCTTGCCGTCATCACGTCCACGAACTTGTCCTTGAGAAGGCCTTTTCTACGTGTTTGGGGTCATCTTCTAGTCCTGAGATCACCATCTTCTCTCGCTTCAAGGACTACTGGTCTTACATCAACCAGTCGGCAATAAACCCTCCCACCAACGAAGATCTGCCGGAGACTCTGGTCTCCAAGAGGGACGATCTCATTCAAGGTTTGAAACGTCTGCTTCAGACAAAGCAGCCCGTGACGACTATAAGGAACTCGCTGAGCTGAGCATCCTTTTTCCTCGGTGGCGCTTTTCCCTGAAGACCTCGATCCGTAGCCCCGGAGCGCTTCATCGAGCGCGTTGGATGGCACGTATCATTTACGCTCTGAAGATGATCTTGTTTTGGGAGCAGCTGACTGGAGTCGTCACACCTCGAGAAATGTCAGCCCTCCAGCGGTTCTCATCGTTCGCAACCGAGATCTACGTCCTGCGATGGTTCGAATCGACGGTTCCATCCTACGCTCCCGCCAACGATCTTGGATTCGCTAAGGATATCCTTCAGTACCACGACGAAAGTATTCGGAAGGCCTGCTTCACCACTCTGAGCCGCCATTTCTGGTACTTGAGCAAAGATCTCATTGGCCTGTCACTGTTCGACTCACGTCTCCCTGTCTCCGACAAACAAGCAATTGTACAGGCCATTCTCTACGATGAAGGAGCCGAGGAACCGCCAAGCGAATAAACCTCCATCATCAAAGTTCCTGCGGCAACACTGCCCTCCTTCGCCACGAAAAATTCCCTCCGCCTCTTCAAAGCTCTTGATATCAAGACCGACTTCCTGTCCGCCAACCCTCGGAAGTGGCAGGAAGAGGAATCGTACGTCGAGGCCTGCCGCCGAATCGAGGGACTTCGCGTCGTCAACGACACAGCCGAGCGAGGAGTGGCACTCATCCAGTCCTTCAACCTCCGGCTGACCAAAGACGAGGAACAGCGCCAGTTCCTCCTCCAAGTTGTGGAGGCCCATTGCCATCAACAGCCCGGGACCTCGAAGGCTTCCCTTCCCCGGCCAAGCCGGCCACAATGAGTGGGGTGGCTCCCCATGATACCCCCCCCACCGAGGGGCTAATACTCACCAAGAGGGGGACCAGCAGCCCTGCTGGGGAAGGGATGTCCAGCTTGTCCGCTTTCAAGAGATGACATCCCCTCCTTAATAGGCCAGTGCATAAGGGTAAATAACAAAGTTGTAATCCGCCACCCCTAAATATCAACCGATTGAGGTCAAACTTTGCATACGATGGTTTCTTGCATAGATGCACCATTACACCAAAGTAGGAAGAAAAATTCAAACTTTTGATTTTTATTGGCACCCTAACGAACGCCATACTCTTATTATCATTTACCAAGATATTATTATGATCTTTCAGTGGCACAATACTTGTTTTGACGTTTTTCTTACTTCGAACGTATTGAAAGAACCTTTTCGGGTTTGATTTGGATTCCTTTGCAATATTTTCTTCATACTCACGCTTTTTAGACTTAATTAGTCCTTTGCAGCGACGTTTTACGTCATTGTATTCTCTAGAATCGCAGTCTGCATTTGATCGTTTGTTAACTTTATACGCTCGGCGCTTAATGCCAATGATTTGTTGGATCTCATTATTCATCCAACTGGGTCTATTTATGTTATTCAAACGTTTTCTTACCATGGGAACATGTTTTTCCACCACCGATTGGAGTTTATTTGTGAATACATTACACATGTTTTCGGCGTTATTTCCATTTAGTAGGTAAATCCATTCAACTTCGCTTAGTACCCTGCTGATCTTCGTGAAATCTGCTTTATTATTATTTGGGATTAGTAACCGATTTTCTGTGATGTCTACATTGCAATTTATGCCGCATCTGATTAGCCTGTGATCACTGTTTGCCAAATGTTCACCTATATTGCAGTAATCAATCAGATCAATGTCGGTAGTGAAAACTAAATCTAGGATACTATTATCCCTTGTAGGCTCACGGACCACCTGATTTAAATACAGGGAGGTCCCGTTATACGAGCATTCGGTATACGAGAATCCGATGATACGAGATGTGTAAATTAGGGTCTCTTTTCAATATACGAGATCGAAAATCCAATGATACGACATTCAAACTGGGGTGAGTAAAATTATCAAGTTCAAAATGCCCGCCCTACCACTCCCAGGCTGGACAACAGGGTTTTTGGTTGACCCCAGTGAGGTCACCCCTAGCAAGCCGTGACCTGAAGGGTAATTAAGCATATGGTGCGGCCTGACATTTAGGGGTAATTAGCAGGTGTGCGGCCCCAACCTTGGGACCGCAGTCAGTTCACCCCTAGCAAGGCGTGACCTGCAGGGTAATTAAGCATATGGCGCGGCCTGACCTTTAGGGGTAATTATCAGGTGTGCGGCCCCAACCTTGGGACCCCTACTCTACCTTCTCTTGTATCACACGGCGTTCCCTACATTACTACGTCTTTTTTGCTTGTTATGCATGTTTTATGTTTAATTAATGTGCAGTTATGTTATTTTGTGTGCTATTTTCTCTTTCAGAATGCTTTTTCTATAGAATAGGTAGTACAGTATGGGTAATATAGATGCTGTGTGTTTGATGTGTTTGCTATAGTTTATTTTAGCTTGAAAACTTGTCTTTTTTTCTTTTTTTTTTTTATATATATAATTGATGGGGTCCTGGAACCAAACCTATATTTTACCATTAGTTATGTGTTTCGTTATACGAGATTTCGCTTTACGAGTATGCCAGGTGGAACCTAACTGCTCGTATCTTCGGGACCTCCCTGTATACTTCGTTCACCATATCAAGCAATCGCATACCTTCTCTATCAGCAGAATTATTATTCCAGTTTATACGAGGTAGGTTAAAATCTCCACAAATAATTGTATCGTTATTATTGTTCACAACTGACTTTATCTCGTCATACAGGAGGCAATCTACTTCCGCATTAGATTTGGGAGGGCGATATATTGTCCCAATAGTTAACAATTTACCGTTTAGCTTAATCTTTGTGTAGACTGAGTCATAATGATCTTTGTTTACTTTATCGATTTTGATTGCTTGCAAATTTTCTTTAATGTAAAGAATGACACCTCCACCTGCTTTATGCGTGTGACAATTTAGGAATGTCTTTTAGCCTGGAATGGCTATTTCAGCTAATAAATGTTTATCTTTTGTGTTGACCCAACTCTCAGTGATACTGACGATATCTGGCGTTTCGGCAACAACGTATGCTAATAATTTGTTATGCTTTAAAATAATGCTTCTGGCATTTGTGTAGAGTAATTTAAGTTCCTTGATAGTTTTGGTAACCTTGCGTGAGGGTTTACCGGCAGGGCATCTACGGTCCACTGTTACAGGGCGCTTGATTAAGTTACTTTGATTAGTATTTGCGGAAACGGGACGTGACCCAGCGTTGCTGTGGGGTAAGAAAGGGGTTGGAGGAGGAGGAGGAGGAAGGGTGTGTGATTAATTTGTAGAAACACAGCAGCCAGCCATGTTGCCTCTCTCTCTCTCTCAGGTATGCAGAGAGAGAGAGAGAGAGAGCCTACAACTTTTCCCTTCATAATCAAATACATAAAATAATGAATAAATCAACACGGATAAAGTAAAATAATGATAAATAGGACACAATAAGCCTAAAAAAAACAATGAAATAACGAAGAATTCATGAAATATCGTGTTTTTAAAGATGGCCGAAAAAAACTCAAATTCACCACAACAAAAATCGACTTTCTGACGAAGCTCTCATAATTCGTGAAAAAATGAGCTAAGAGTATATGATGTGTGTATCTTATAAACAGCAACAGATCCTCGTTTAGTGTTGAAACCAAGAAGCAAAACATGTTTTGTTTTTTTCGATAATTTGACCCTTTACACCACCGAGTCAGATGAATTCCTTGAATAAACACGTGAAAAACACGTCCCATAGACACACACAAACACACTGCGCCTGTAGGCACAGCTAATCACACACAAAAAACCTCACCGCTCATTTAGAAGGCAGAATAAGGTTGACGTTATAATATAAACAAAAAACCCTTCGGACAAAGAAACAAAATACACTTACCAGGCCCGTGATTAATACATATAACGAAGCGGAAATATCGAAATATATTAAAACACAAATATCACCCTATATTTAGTGTCAAAAATGAATTATCAACAAAATATCGGTAAATTGTACGGGTTTACTAGCTGATTGAGTTATATTTCTTTTACGAAGACTTTAAACTCGCGAGACTTTTTATGGAGTCTTAAAAGAAACTGGGGTTTTCAATAAGGCTATGCAATCCTATATCGGTGCACGAATGAAAGTGATTATTCGTTTTAAAATGCGTAATTGGCACCTCGTCAACTCAGGATTCCTCTGAGCCAATCAGAGGTCTGGCATTTCTCCTTCAGATATCTCCATTTCTCCAATCAGAGGGTCTGGCACATCTCTCAACTAATCAGCGTTCAGGAACCAACTGGGCGGCCAAGTTTGTTGTTTAACCAAGATATATAACTTATTTAATGGGAAATAAGGCGAGATTTACCCTTAAATACCTTATTTATGGCATATTAGTGATACTAAGAGTATTGTTATTGATAAATATAGTCTGGACGATAATACATTGCCGCCATATTAGCCTTTCAGCGTAATATTCTCCCTAAAATAAATGACTGACTATTAGCGCATTTTCGTGACGTTCACCGCCCTGGTTCAGTCCAGTCCGGACCGGGTCAGGGTGGACTAAAATCGCGAAAATACATCGAGACTGGCCCCGTCCCATTCGTCGTTCCTATTGGCTGGGGGATCGAGTGGGCGGTACTGAACTGAACTGTGGAGGCGGCAGGCGTCCATCTTGTCAATATCCTGTTTGTCGTCCGCCTTTTAACCTGTGCTGAAGACTTTACAACTACCACGCCTGTGATACTTTAGTCTTATGGTCGGCCATCATGGTGTTTCATGTCTTATCAGCACCACGAGAAGCTCCTGGTCGCCTTCCCCGCTGACCGTAGTGCGCATGCGCCAGTTCTCCCCACACTGGTCCAAGGTGGTCCTGGTATGTGGGTCGGACCAGCCTGGACTGGGCTGAACCGTTCTAGACTGCCTCGCAAAAACAGTGACCGCCCGGGACTAGCCTAGTCCAGACCGGGCCAGAGCGGTCGCGAAAATACGCTACTTATTTTGATCCAGTAAATGGAATATTTAGACATTTTCGCTAAGTGTCTCCCGCTGAATACTACAGAGACGTACCCAGGGTATACCTTGATGCGCTGATCCCAGGTTCGAGTCCCGCGTGCCCGAGATTAGCTTCTATGGACCACTGTGGCCCGCGCCGTACCTGTGGCCACGGCGGTACGGGGCTGACGCCGTTATAGTGGACGAGAACTGCGCGTTCGCTTTTTAGGTCAGCCACACACACTGTAGCTGCCTCGGCGTCACACTTTATAATGCAACCACTTTTTCTTTTAATCAACGTTCACACACACACACACACACAAAGGCGTAACAGCTAGGCGTCCTGTTTCTTTAAATACTACCGTCACGACATTCCAGGGAGGTAGAGGGGAGTGAGGTCAGGTCAGGTGTTATCCCCTTCCACCACGTGTAGGTCTCACGGCCCCGTGTAGCTTCCTCTGCACGCACACACACACACACACACGCAAGCACATCTAACACACACACACGCAAGCACATCTAACACACACACACGCAAGCACACCTAACACACACACCTGCACGCACACGCAACACATATTCTACCTTTGTCGCCTAGTACCGCTTCTGCTGAGCGCTTCACAGGTCCTCTGACTCTTCTCCTCCTCAAACAGTTCAGAGTTGCCAGGTCTTCGACTGCCATATCGCCAGTTCCCGCTTCAAAATTCGCCCAAATCCGCCGACCGAAATCCGCTCCCAGCCAAAAATATCCGCCAAATTATGTGAAGGCACACATGTTGTTTATACACACAGAAAAACCGGAGAGAGAGAGAGGGGGGGGGGGCGGGGGCGGAGAGGAGACCTGCAGGGTGACCTCAGGTCATGTTTGAGGATAAGGAGGAATGTGTGAAGGGGTGTGAACTGTATGGTGTCCCTCAGGGAGCACTGGAAGTCGAAGTCTCGCTTTCTCTAGCAAGATTTTTAGTAACTTAAATTACCTATGGGTTGTTTTGTTAGTCAGAGAAATTTAAGTCCATGCATGTCTGTATCCTTATGATAGAGTCCTGGGTGAATATTGATAGCATTGATGTTGTGGAAAAATTCTTTACAGCAAATGTTGTTTCTTGGCATGAATGCACTTATGTGCAATACATTTTCTAAGCTTTTCACTTGCATTGTGTTCCTTATCTTATTTTTTATCAAGTTCATTGGAGAAAAAAATCTCCCTGTTAATCTGACTTAGAAGGAGGGAAGGGTGAAGGGAGGAGGAAGAGAGGGGGCAGTCAGGGAACCCATGTCCTGAGGGAGGTTACTGTCAATCAGCACCCATACGCTAATCCTTACACACTGCCCTCCCACTCTCGCTTTTCTTTGAAGAGTTTTGACGTCTGAAAAACGACTTATTTGTGCCAACAAGTAATAAAAAGGTTGATAAAAGCCTGTGTCCTATAAGAAATTAACATGAAAAACAGCCAACATAAACGCCAAGCAAAATAGAAACCAGCCAAAAAATCCGCCCAACCGCAAAAGCGAAAAATTCCCCGCCGTAGAGTATAACATATCGCCCAATTTGGCGTGAAACCCGCCCACCTGGCAACTCTGCTCCTCCTCCTCCTTCGCCAAGCTGAACCTACTTCTTCTTCTTCTTCTTCTTGTGACCTTAGTCGCAGTATCGCTTCATAGGTCCTCTTCCACTTCGTCTCCTTCGTTAACAAAACTTGTTAACTCTTCCCCTGTTTATTTCACCTGGGAAAGACATTTTGATCAGTTTTCAATCCTTTGATTATCATCCTAATTCATTGTCTATTTTGTGTTCTGATCTCCCAACAGTGCGTTAGGAACATTTTGGTGAGGTTTACAATACTTTCAGTTTCTTTTGTCCCCATACAGCCCTAACACCGTACACAGGGCCCCGTCTTTCTGTTCTAGTCAGCTGTCCCACTCCTCTCTGCCTAGGACTATTACTATTGATGCTATAAGCTTTTTCCTCTGACTCCTATACTTGTTGCATTCCACAATGACATGTTCTACAGTTTCTTTCTCTCCTACCCTGCAGCTACAATTCTGGTTCTCCAATTCCCTGTTCCTTCCGTTGACTTCCAAGGTGCCTGTTCTTGCTTTATAGAGTAACTTACTACCCCAGTCTCCTACATGCCAGGTCACCCCCTCTGGTTTCTGTTTCCACCTGTACCACTGCAACGTTAATTGATTTCCTGGCCATTCCTTCCTTCCATTTAACTGACCCATTATTCTCAATTTTCTTTTTGATATCTTTTATCTCCATCCTGTTCCATTCCTCTCCCACAGTTTCTCTCCTTTTCCATCTCTCTAGTTCCTTCTTCCAGGTGGAACTTGATCTATTTTCCTGG
Source organism: Chionoecetes opilio (assembly GCA_016584305.1). Lineage (NCBI taxonomy): Eukaryota > Metazoa > Arthropoda > Malacostraca > Decapoda > Majidae > Chionoecetes > Chionoecetes opilio. The sequence continues at coordinate 129,779 of JACEEZ010016432.1, forward strand.
GATATTTTCTTTGCCCATCTATCATCACTAAGTCTTTCAATTTTCTTGTGGAACACCAGTTTTCCTTTAATTATCCTTTCCCTGAAGGTGCTCCATCCCATGTCTCCCCTTATGGCCTCTATGGCAGTGCTCCTACAAGCTCCTAGTCCCCATCTGCCTACTATGTTCTGAGTCTTTTCCAAGTGCATGATGTCTCCTTCCCTGTACTGAGTAACTTCTGACCCATACAGGCAATGGGGTACAGCCACCCCCTTCCATAAACTCCTGCCTACCTCATATTTATTAATAACTCTGTTACCACCATTTATAATCATGCCTGTCATCCTCCTTGCCTTGCCTTCATTAAGTTTCCTCTGCTTTTCACCGCCTATCCCTTCCTTGTTTACTTCCATTCCTAGGTATATATACTTTTCTACTACAGGGAGGTCCCGAAGATACGAGCAGTTAGGTTCCACCTGGCATACTCGTAAAGCGAAATCTCGTATAACGAAACACATAACTAATGGTAAAATATAGGTTTGGTTCCAGGACCCCATCAATAAAAAATAAAAAAATAGAAAAATAAATAAAAAGACATGTTTTTCAAGCTAAAATAAACTATAGCAAACACAACAAACACACAGCGTCTATATTACCCATACTGTACTACCTATTCTGTAGAAAAAGCATTCTGAAAGAGAAAATAGCACACAAAATAACATAACTGCACATTAATTAAACATAAAACATGCATAACAAGCAAAAAAGACGTTGTAATGTAGGGGACGCCGCGTGATACAAAAGAAGGTAGTGTAGCGATCCCAAGGTTGGGGCCGCACACCTGCTAATTACCCCTAAAGGTCAGGCCGCGCCATATGCTTAATTACCCTTCAAGTCACGCCTTGCTAGGGGTGAACTGACTGTGGTCCCAAGGTTGGGAACTCACACCTGCTAATTACCCCTAAATGTCAGGCCGCGCCATATGCTAACTTACCTTCAGGTCACGGCTTGCTAGGGGTGACCTTACTGGGGTCAACCAAATCCCCCTTTGTCCAGCCTGGGAGTGGTAGGGCGCGCATTTTGAACTCGATAATTTTACTCACCCCAGTTTGAATGTCGTATCATTGGATTTTCGATCTCTTATATTGAAAATAGACCCTATTTTACACATCTCGTATCATCGGATTATCGTATACCGAATGCTCGTATAACGGGACCTCTCTGTACAGGGAGGTCCCGAAGATACGAGCAGTTAGGTTCCACCTGGCATACTCGTAAAGCGAAATCTCGTATAACGAAACACATAATTAATGGTAAAATATAGGTTTGGTTCCAGGACCCCATCAATTAAGAAAAAAAAGAAAAAAAGAAGAAAAAAAAGTCATGTTTTTCAAGCTAAAATAAACTATAGCAAACACAACAAACACACAGCGTCTATATTACCCACACTGTACTACCTATTCTGTAGAAAAAGCATTCTGATAGAGAAAATAGCACACAAAATAACATAACTGCACATTATTTAAACATAAAACATGCATAACAAGCAAAAAAGACGTTGTAATGTTGGGGACGCCACGTGATACAAGAGAAGGTAGTGTAGTGGTCCCAAGGTTGGGGCTGCACACCTGGCTAATTATCCCTAAAGGTGAGGTCACGCCATATGCTTAATTACCCTTCTGGTCACGCCTTGCTAGGGGTGACCTGACTGCGGTCCCAAGGTTGGGGCCGCACACCTGCTAATTACCCCTAAATGTCAGGCCGCGCCATTTGCTTAATTACCCTTCAGGTCACGCCTTGCTAGGGGTGACCTGACTGCTGCACACCTGCTAATTACCCCTAAATGTCAGGCCGCGCCATATGCTTAATTAACCTTCAGGTCACGGCTTGCTAGGGGTGACCTCACTGGGGTCAACCAAATCCCCCTTTGTCCAGCCCAGGAGTGGTAGGGGGCGCATTTTGAGCTTGATAACTTTACTCACCACAGTTTGAATGTCGTATCATTGGATTTTCGATCTCAGATATTGAAAATAGACCCTAATTTACACCTCTCGTATCATCGGATTCTCGTATACCGAATGCTCGTATAACGGGACCTCCCTGTACTTCTAGGACATTATTCTGAAGCACCCACTGACTCCTATCTTCACTGTTAAACTTCATGACTTTACATTTCCTTTCACTAAACTTCAGGTCCCATTCCATTCCGTATGTGTTTATTATGTGTAAAATTTCCTCCATTTCATCCTTACTTTCTGCCATCAATACTACATCATCAGCATAGGCCAGGCATCCTAACTTTTCTCCTCCAATTGTTACTCCTTTACTTGACTTCCTGATTTTCACGATCAGTTCCTCTAAATATAGGTTAAATAATGTTGGGGACATGACACATCCTTGTCTACCAAACAATAACAAACACAGAGAGAAAACCACGCCATGCAAGGCAGACTGTACCAAATAGCTTTTACCTTTATCCTTCCTCCTCCTCCACATTCACTCCATGACTGAAATCTTCACCACCAAGCAACACACGAAAACCACATCGCTTCTACATCTATCCAAGGCCATTTTGAACCCTGCATAGCGTTGATTTAGTCTTTAATCTTTATATGAATAGCCTTTGACGTGATGGCTAGACCAGACCATATTTTAGCCTGGCCACAGCTTATTTAGATCAGAATACCTGGAGCATTTCTTGCATTTATTCGATACAAAAAAAAATAGTGAGTAAAAAGTTAAAGTGAAATAGAAAATGAGTGAAAAGTGAGAAAGTTTAATTCAAGAAAGTTGGAGAAAGTCATAAACTCTATAAGGTCCACTTTGATAATGTGGTCGTTTTAAATCTGCCTGCATTATTCTCTCTCTCTCTCTCTTACTTTCTTTACTTTTTATCATTTAAAGCATAAAACAATAAAATAATTGTCGTGGCAAAAATATATAAACAATAATCATAATACATAGAGAAAGTTATTTGATTAATTCTTTCATTACTAATATTATTTTCTGGAAGAGGAGGAAGTGCCAATGAAGAGGAGGAGGAGGAGGAAGAGTGATAATGATAATAATACTGACATTCTTCTACGTCTGTTCATTGGTGATGCATGTTGAACCTATTATCACTCTCTCCCTCTCTCTTTTCCTTTTTCCCTTTGTAATCTGTGAAATAAAACATTGAACACAATTATTCATGAAGAGGCTTTATTAACATTCTTAACACCTCACAGGTGCCGTTGTGCATGCCTGGCAAGCCCCACACCCACCACCACAAGCACAACCCACACACAGCCACTCCCTCCTCACAGGTGTGTCTAGATATGCCTGGCAAGCCCCTCACCCACCACCATAAGCACAACCCACACACAGCCACTCCCTCCTCACAGGTGTGTCTGGATATGCCCGGCAAGCCCCTCAGCCACCACCACAAGCACAACCCACACACAGCCACTCCCTCCTAACATGTGTGTCTGGATATATCTGGCAAGCCCCTCACCCACCACCACAAGCACAACCCACACACAGCCACTCCCTCCTCACAGGTGTGTCTGGATATGCCTGGCAACACGACTCTTGCTAGGAAAACACTTGCCACAAATATCACACTTGTACTTCCCCTCGCCAGTGTGGGTGAGCATGTGTGCGTTCAGACTGCCCTTATGAATAAATGTTTTCCCACACTCCTGACACTCAAAGTCTCTCACACCAGTGTGGGTGAGCATGTGTCTGTTAAGATCGCCCTTCTGGGTAAATGTTTTCCCACACTCCTGGCACTCAAAGTTTCTCACACCAATGTGGGTGAGCATGTGTGTGTTTAGATTGCACTTGCGGGTAAATGTTTTCCCACACTCCTGGCACTCAAAGTCGCTCACACCAGTGTGTGGAGTGGAGCCATGGTTGTGTGTTTCAACCATGCATCTTGCGCCGGTAAATGTTTTCCCACACTCCTGACACTCAAAGTCTCTCACACCAGTGTGGGTGAGCATGTGACTCCTAAGAGCACCCTTAACAGTGAACACTTTGCCACAGTGGTCACACCTCAGCTCTGTCTTGCGTGTATGGGTGAGGACGTGTGCAGTGAAGCCAGCCTTGCTGAAGCACACTTTGCCACAGTGGTCACAAGTGAAGATCCTCGCGCCCTCCATTGCAGTACTATTTGTGAAGTTTGCTGGCAAGGCGCGTCAACTGGTCCTGCAGGCACCGTGGTGGAGGCCCCGGGGATGAAGCACGCGTTCCCCAATACAAGGGAAGCCGGGAGGAGTCCTGGCGTGGGCGCCGACCTGGACTCTTCACCTCAGCACCTGTAACATTGGTGGCCGTCAGTACACAAGCATGCAAGTGCTTCCTTGAGGAGTGCTTCCTGCTTCACCCTCCAGCTAACACCCAGCCAGTGTTTGCAGCCAAGGAGCATTAGGCCAACACAGGAGCCTCACGCCACTACTCTACAGGGTGGAGGAGTGGAGTGGTGAGTGGCTAGTGACCTTGAAGGCAGGCAAGTGTAGCTAAGCCTTGCACATCAGGCACAGCCAATAATGGGTAATGGGGCAGATCATGGGGGAGTTCTGGGGGAGCTCTGGGATCTTCTGCGACTTCGAGGGATTCCTGCAAGGACTATTGGTTTGATAACTGGTCTGTATTCTGGGACTGAGAGTGCTGTGAAGTGTGGGGCAGGTGTATCCAGCTTCTTTCCTGTGAATACAGGAGTGAGGCAAGGGTGCGTCCTTGCCCCATTACTTTTCAACGCTTGTATGAACTGGGTATTGGACAAGGTTGTAGATCAAAGTGATTGTGGAGCATCCGTCGGCAACACCAAGATCACTGATCTTGTTTTTGCCGATGATGCAGTAATCTTTGCTGAGTCGCTGGAGGTCCTGGTGATGGCTCTCGAGGCGCTGCACGAGGAGGCAAAGCCTTTGGGACTTGAGGTCTCCTGGCTCAAGATCAAGGTCCAGGTGTTTGGAGACTTACTAGATGAAGCAGTACAGTCTGTTCATGCGTGTGGCGAGGACATTGAGATCTTGGAAAGTTTTACATACCTTGGTAGCGCAGTCTATAATGACGGCGGGTCACGTCAAGAAGTCTTACGGCGGATTGGCATAGCCCGCGTTGTTATGGACTAGCTCAGCGGGAGTATTTGGCGTTGTCGGTACCTGTGCAGGAGGACAAAGATCCGGATCTTCAAGTCGCTTGTGATCCCTGTCTTACTCTATGGTTGTGAGACATGGACACTAAATAGTGACTTGAAGAGACGAATCAATGCCTTTGGTAATAAGTGTCTTCGCAGAATCATGGGTGGTGACCCCCGGGAGTGGCGTCGTAGGGTGGGCGAGGCGACGCGCCCCCCGGCGTATGCCCCCAATGATTGATTGATTGATGGGGTAGTGATTGATTGATTTAATGCTAAAAAGGATTTAATGCTTCATTCCATTCTTCCGTCCTACCTTTCCCTCCCCCCTCCTTCCTTCTCTCCCCTTCCCCTCTTCCTCCCTCCCTTCCTTCTCTCCTTCTCTCCCCTCCTTCCCTCTATCCATCCTTCCTTCTCTTTTCCTTCTTCCCTTTCCTTCCCCCCCCCCTCCCGTCTCGAGTATAAGGGAGTGAGTGTGTAAGGACACACACACACACACACACACACACCACAATAATAAAAAAAAAAACCGAACATGATGACAGGAATATAAAAAAAAAAAAAAAAAAAAAAAAAAAAAACACATATATAAAATAAAATAGCAAGAGAAAAAAAACGGGTCATTTCATCCACGAAAATCGCCACCAAAAAAAATTACACATTTGACCCAACTGACCCTCATATTAGGTAATACGAAAAGGGGGGGGGGTGAGGATTACATAGGATTACATAGGAATAATAGACACCAGGAGACCTATTGGTCCATGGCGAGGGTATCTGCTGAACTACATATTACTAACTATCAACTACTTGTAAGAAAACAGTTGGGAAATGATGCCATGTCCCTAAAGAAGATAGGAACATGGAAGTTTCGTAGTGCAGAATGATAGGATATGAAATATACTGACTACAACTACAACTAATCGATCCGAGGGACTAAATATGAATTCGCACTATCAATACCCATTTACTTTACAGTGCGCGTCAAGTCTGTTTTTAAATGTAGTTATTGTGCTGGCTTCGACAACATTTGCTGGTAACTTGTTCCATCGATCAATGACTCTAACATTGAAATAATTTTTACGGAGATCAGTGATGCAACGTTGACCGTTTAATTTTAAACCGTTATTTTTTGTATGAAAATAAGAGAGCTAAGAGAAGAGAGAAAAATATGAGCTAAGAGTAAATGATGTGTGTATCTTATAAATAGCAACAGATCCTCGTTTAGTGTTGAAACCAAGAAGCAAAACATGTTTTGTTTTTTCGATAATTTGACCCTTTACACCACTTGAGTTGAAAGCTCGAATAGGTTCTCATGATTAATGACATCAAATCCTTTTAAGATCTTAAAGGTTTCTATCAAGTCCCCACGGATTCTACGATCCTTTAAGGAAAACATATTAAGTTTCCGCAGTCTCTGTTCAAAAGATTAATTTCGCAGAGATGGAAATTGTTTGGTTGCTCTTCTTTGCACTGATTCCAATTTGGCTGATCTTTTACGAAACAGGAGGGAGGGAAGGAAGGAAGGAAGGAAGGAAGGAAGGAAGGAATTGAAGGAAAGAAGGAAGGAAGGGTAGACGATTATAAAGCTTCAATAACAATAAAGAGGAGGAGGAGGAGGAGGAGGAGGAGGAGGAGGAAGGGTGTGTGATTAATTTGTAGAAACACAGCAGCCAGCCATGTTGTCTCTCTCTCTCTCTCTCAGGTATGCAGAGAGAGAGATTGATTGATTGAGAGAGAGAGAGAGAGAGAGAGAGAGAGAGAGAGAGAGAGAGAGAGAGAGAGAGAGAGAGAAGAGAGAGAGAGAGAGAGAGCCTACAACTTTTCCCTTCATAATCAAATACATCAAATAATGAATAAATCAACACGGATAGAGTAAAATAATGATAAATAGGACACAATAAGACTAAAAAAAACAATGAAATAACGAAGAATTAATTAAATATCGTGTTTTTAAAGATGGCCGAAAAAAACTCAAATTCACCACGACAAAAATCGACTTTCTGACGAAGCTCTCATAATTCATGAAAAAATATGAGCTAAGAGTATATGATGTGTGTATCTTATAAACAGCAACAGATCCTCGTTTAGTGTTGAAACCAAGAAGCAAAACATGTTTTGTTTTTTCGATAATTTGACCCTTTACACCACCGAGTCAGATGAATTCCTTGAATAAACACGTGAAAAACACGTCCCATAGACACACACAAACACACTGCGCCTGTAGGCACAGCTAATCACACACAAAAAACCACACCACTCATTTAGAAGGCAGAATAAGGTTGACGTTATAATATACGGAAAACAAAAAACCCTTTAGACAAAGAAACAAAATACACTTACCAGGCCCGTGATTAATACATATAACGAAGCGGAAATATCGAAATATATTAAAACACACAAAAATCACCCTATATTTAGTGTAAAAAAATGAATTATCAACAAAATATCGGTAAATTGTACGGGTTTACTAGCTGATTGAGTCATATTTCTTTTACGAAGACCTTAAACTCGCGAGACTTTTTATGGAGTCTGAAAAGAAACTGGGGTTTTCAATAAGACTATGCAATCCTATATCGGTGCACAAATAAGTGATTTTTCGTTTTAAAATGCGTAATTGGCACCTCGTCAACTCAGGATTCCTCTGAGCCAATCAGAGGTCTGGCATTTCTCCTTCAGATATCTCCATTCCTCCAATCAGAGGTCTGGCACATCTCTCAACCAATCAGCGTTCAGGAACCAACTGGGCGGCCAAGTTTGTTGTTTAACCAAGATATATAACTTATTTAATGGGAAAGGCGAGATTTACCCTTAAATACCTTATTTATGGCATATTAGTGATACTAAGAGTATTGTTATTGATAAATATAGGGTGGACGATAATACATTGCCGCCATATTAGCCTTTCAGCGTAATATTCTCCCTAAAATAAATGACTGACCTTATTTTGATCCGATAAATGGAATATTTAGAAGTTTTTGCTAAGTGTCTCCCGCTGAATACTACAGAGACGTACCCAGGGTATACCTTGATGCGCTGATCCCAGGTTCGAGTCCCGCGTGCCCGAGATTAGCTTCTATGGACCACTGTGGTCCCGCGCCGCGCCGTACCTGTGTCCGCGGCGGTACGGGGCTGACGCCGTTATAGTGGACGAGAACTGCGCGTTCGCTTTTTAGGTCAGACACACACACTGCAGCTGCCTCGGCGTCACACCTTATAATGCAACCACTTTTTCTTTTAATCAACGTTCACACACACACACACACACACACAAAGGCGTAACAGCTAGGCGTCCTGTTTCTTTAAATACTACCGGCACGACATTCCAGGGAGGTAGAGGGGAGTGAGGTCAGGTCAGGTGTTATCTCCTCCAACCACGTGTAGGTCTCACGGCCCCGTGTAGCCTCCTCTGCACGCACGCACACACACACACGCAAGCACACCTAACACACACACACGCAAGCACACCTAACACACACACCTGCACGCACACGCAACACATATTCTACCTTTGTCGCCTAGTACCGCTTCTGCTGAGCGCTTCACAGATCCTCTGACTCTTCTCCAGTGTTGCCAGACAGTCTGGTCTCAAAATCCCTAAATATTCGGGGGAAAATCCCCCAAAATCCCCATTTCATATATTTCTATACTTGTTATAAAAATGCTGAAATATGTGCTGCATAGCTACTCCACATGTAAATTAAAATTGCCATGTTGATTTTAATGTACAAATAATTCATACTTTGTTTTACACAATATATTACATTACACATGAAGTAGCATAATTAACTTTTTTATTATAAGCATCACAAGGACTGCAAAAAAAAAAAAAAATAGGCAGTAATAGGATACAGCCTCATGAGCATTTAAAAAACAATACATTTAATAAAATTTTCTGCTTAAGGCTGATGGGGATGATATATTTCCTTAAATTGCTTAGTAATATGATACAGAAATAAATGAAAATATTAAGGCTCTTAGCCTCTTGGGGAACTTAAATAACACTGGGGAACAATTTGAAGAAAAAAAAATTGTTGAGTTAGATTTTTGAGCTTATTTAGACTAAAATTGGCATGCTGATTCCAAATCTGTAGTCAGTTTTTTTCTAGCACGTCAAGTTTTTTCTCCACAGCTTACCCTCCAGATAAGCAAAATTCCACTTGTGAGCTGTAGTAAAACTTTTTTTTGTTTTGGCAATTTGTTTGGCGCAGTCCCTATTGGGCATTCGGTCTGTCTTCGTGAAGAATATGGAGATGTAAAGAGAGTCATTGAGTTATTGCAATATGACAAACACAATTGGATCATCTGTGTTGACCTTAAAATGGTGTCCTTCCTTCATGGTCAACAACGTGGATACACAAAGTATCCCTGCTTTCTCTGTATGTGGGATAGCAGAGCTCGAGAGAAGCATTGGGTTCAGACTAATTGGCCTCCGAGATCTAATCTTAAACCGGGAGATCCTAACATTGTACATGAGCCACTTGTTGACAGGAAGAAAATAATATTCCCACCTCTGCACATAAAACTAGGTCTCATGAAACAATTTGTAAAAGCATTGTCAACTGATGGCGACTGTTTGAAGTACATCATCTTGGCATTTCTTGGACTGTCAATTGAAAAAATCAAGGCCGGTGTGTTTGATGGTCCACAAATTCGACAGCTCATCAAAGATGAACATTTCAACGGTACTATGTCAGACCTTGAAAAGAATGCTTGGCTATCATTCAAAGACGTCGTCAAGAACTTTCTTGGAAATACACGTGCAAGTAATTACACAGAAATTGTTCAGAAACTATTGGAGAGCTACAAAGCGCTTGGTTGCAACATGAGTATTAAAGTACATTTTTTGCATAGCCATCTTGCTAACTTTCCGGAAAATCTTGGTGCTGCTAGCGACGAGCAAGGTGAACGATTTCACCAAGATTTGAAGGTTATGGAAGAACGTTACCAGGGTAGATGGGATGTGCATATGATGGCTGACTATTGTTGGAGCATCAAACGCGATAGTCCTCAAGTTGAACACTCCAGACAAAGCTACAAACGTAAATTTTTACCTTAACCTGCACACAATTATAGCCTTATCCTTTCTAAAAACATGATAATGTTAAATAAACATTCTATTCATGCCTATTTCTTTCATTTTTCATTGTATGTTAACATTTGCAACTTTTTATAAAATAAGCACTGTTACTGTTATGTACAGTATTTTTCATATTTTTTAAGAAAACGAAAATCCTACAGTTCAAAAACTTGACGTGATAGAGAAAAACTGAGATCAGTTTTGGATTCAGCACCCAAAAATTACTTAATAACAAGTGTCAGACCTAACTCAACAAAAATTTGTTCCCCAGTGATAATCCAACTAATATTCTGGACATACTGTACTAAGCCAGAAAGAAAGAATAGAATAACACATATGCATACTAAATAATATCATCACCCGAATCATCATTTTCATGGTATTTGTAGATATCTGAAGTCATCATGTTGACTAGTTTACCATTTACAGCAAAATTGAAACATTCCCGGCCTTTCAAGTATACCGCTTTGAATGCAGAAGTCCAACTAGAGTTCTCTGGTTGAGTTTGTTTCTTAGTTTTGTTTTTAAATTGTTTACAGATGAAAATATCCTTTCTGCTGTGGCACTAGAATGAGGAAGACGCAATAGCCCAGAAACAAAACTTGACAAATTAATTTGGAAACATGGGGGTTTCATCATCAATCTTTATTTCTCTAACTGTCTCCCAGAATTGCCTTCAACATCATTGATTTCTGAATCAGCAAGATCGGTGTTTCTTAGTACTCTCCATTCTTTGTCTAGGAGATTTATTTTGTCAGGACCTACAATTCCAGGAAATACACTAGCCAATGGACCAATGGAGACCACATTTCTTGACTTACTTCTTTGGAATCAATGAAGCTCAAATTACTTCTTCCTTGCCGTCGGTTTAACCTCATGTTTTCTTTTAACCTTCATATTAATAGTATTATTTTAAGCGATAAAATACATATTTTTTTCAGAAGCCTCAAAAGTCCCCAAGTCGAGAGTGAATGTCCCCATGTCCCCATCAGTGCCCCGAAATCCCCAAATCTGGCAACTCTGCTCTTCTCCTCCTCAGACAGTTCGGAGTTGCCAGGTCTTGGACTGCCATATCGCCAGTTCCCGCTTCGAAATTCACCCAAATCCGCCGACCGAAATCCTCTCCCAGCCAAAAATATCCGCCAAATTATGTGAAGGCACACATGTTAATTATACACACAAAAAAACCGGAGAGAGAGAGAGGGGGGGGGGGGCGGAGGAGACCTACAGGGTGACCTCAGGTCATGTTCGAGGATAAGGAGGAATGTGTGAAGGGGTGTGAACTGTACGTATGGTGTTGTAGTGACCTTGTCACCTACATGGTTGATAAACAGACACCCAGGGTTGATGGTTGGTTTATTGGAGAGAGCAGTTGCAATGTGTGTGGTACAAGTCTCTGAGTTCCAGTCTTGTCGCTACAAGAGACGTCCTTTTTAAAGGAGCCGCGATACTCACGACCTGACACCTGCATACCAATGCGGCTCAGGTCGAGTTTAAAGGATTAGCCAGGTGTGGTGTGACTCACCACAGTACTCTCCTTCCTCAAAAAAAAAAAAAAATATTATACATATAAACCTTATAAAAAAAACATAGAGGTGCCAAGTGCCGAGGTAATGTAGGTAGGGCAACTGTCCAGTCTTCACGTTGCAGCGGTAGCTGCAAGATTAGATAGGAGGTGCCGAGGGGCGCTGTTACAAGATCTTGAGGGAGGCTTGTGAAACTAGGTGTCTTCGGGGGAAAGGCGAAGTGTCCTAAGGAATCGGCTCCCAAGATAACTTTTGTTGCTCTGCTGAGCCCGTACGTTGCAAGGCCTTGCAAGTAGCAGGAGGCTGCAGGACGCAGCGTAGGAGCAGGGGCGAGGATTAGCACTTTGGCGGCAGGAGACTGGGCTGATGGTGCCCTTAGATGGCTTCGTCAGGCGTAGCGTGGCAGCATGCTGGGCCGTGGGCGTGGGCGGCTAGTGGCGCTGGTGACGGTGACGGCGGCGAGGAGCAGCACCAGGGGTGGCGGCAGGGGCGGCGGCAGGGCTGGGTGGCAGGGCGTGGGACACAAGCCATAGGAGGGCGTGTGTGGGTGCGCTGAGATGGGTGGCGGCAGGGCTGGGCCGAGGTGAGCAGCGTGCCGTGGCGTCGTCAGGCATCGTGGACGGCAGGCAGCGGGATGCGGTGCTCGTGCGTTGCAGGGCCTTGCTGGAGGCAGCGGAAGGCAGCAGGACGCAGCGTGAGGCAGCAGGAGCGAGGAGTAGCCCGAGGCGCCAGGAGGCAGGGCTTGGAAGGCGGGTGGCGTGTGGTGAGCCCAGGCAGCGAGGCAGGAGGTGGCTGTGGGTAGCGCGACATGAGACAGGAGGTGCAGGCCGCGGGCGTTGGTGAGCCGTGGTAGGGTGGCGGCGGCGGCAGGCCTGGGGCGTGGGCGTGGCGGCGTGGCAGGCGGCGTGGCGGTGGCAGGACGCGGGGTGAGGGCCGCCCGTGGCGGCGTGGCAGCGCGGCAGGAGGTGGCTGCGGCGGGCGAGGGGCCTCGCTGGCGTGGTAGGCGTGATGGGGGGAGGCGAGGGGCAGGCCCCCCCCCCCTGGGTGTGTCTTGTCACTCCGTAGGTCACCAACTGTAGTGACCTTGTCACCTACATGGTTGTTAAACAGACACCCAGGGTTGATGGTTGGTTTATTGGAGAGAGCAGTTGTGTGTGGTACAAGTCTCTGAGTTCCAGTCTTGTCTCTACAAGAGACGTCCTTTTTAAAGGAGCCGCGATACTCACGACCTGACGCCTGCATACCAATGCGGCTCAGGTCGAGTCTAAAGGATTAGCCAGGTGTGGTGTGACTCACCACAGTGTCCCTCAGGGAGTACTGGAAGTCGAAGTCTCGCTTTCTCTGAGAGAGAGAGAGAGAGAGAGAGAGAGAGAGAGAGAGAGAGAGAGAGAGAGAGAGAGAGAGAGAGAGAGAGAGAGAGAGAGAGAGAGAGAGAGAGAGAGAGAGAGAGAGAGAGAGAGCAAGATTTTAGTAACTTAAATTACCTATGGGTTGTTTTGTTAGTCAGAGAAATCTAAGTCCATGCATGTCTGTATCCTTATGATAGAGTCCTGGTGAATATTGATAGCATTGATGTTGTGGGAAAAATTCTTTATAGCAAATGTTGTTTCTTGGCATGAATGCACGAATGTGCAATACATTTTCTAAGCTTTTCACTTGCATTGTGTTCCTTATCTTATTTTTTATCAAGTTCATTTGAGAAAAAAATTTCCCTCTTAATCTGACTTAGGGGGGAAGGGTGAAGGGAGGGGGAAGAGAGGTGGCAGTCAGGGAACTCATGTCCTGAGGGAGGTTACTGTCAATCAGCACCACTGAGCTCTATATGAACTGGAGGGGCGCTCTCCTCTCGGAGCGCGTGACTTCGGGCAGCCATATTGAAACACCATCGGCGCACCGCACAATAGTCCCAAAACCTTAATGCTGCACTCTGCTTGTTTTTTCTTCCTCCTTCAACAATTATATGTGTATATCCTTATTAATAAAGATAAATGAAATATTACTATACAGTACCTGCTTCGAAATATTACCATTTTGAGGTATCTGTAGTCAGAATATTGCGTCGTATTGATCGAAGTAATTTTTTTTTTCTCTCTCTCTCTCTCATTGTTAAAACCAAGCTATATATCGAAAATTCACATTATCGGTAGCGAAAATAACATAAGTAGCAATTTATATGTAGAAATGAAAATTAGGCATTGATCGACATAATCGTGCTGACTATAAATGTTCACAATATTTTCATGTTGTGAAACATTTCCACCTAAAGAACGAAGTATGTGACAGTCATACACTGGTGTGATGAAGTAACCTGATGTATTTCAGCTTTATATGGAAACAAATTCAAGCATCTCTAGTTACGTCCTAAGACTGTAGCATATTACACTGATCTGTGGACTTTATTTATCCCTTGCCAGGTTAATTTGACATATAGACTAGGTTGAAACGCTTCAGTGTATATAGATATTGCATATATGCATCCATGTCATATATTTAAAACATACGACATGTTGACAGAAGCAGTATACCTACCGCTAAACATCAATTATTAATAGCGAGCAAAATATGGCATATATATGAGTAGTGAAGTCATGATTTTTAAATATATATGGTCACTGCACTTATGTATCCGATATATCACTGTAACATGCTGACAATATCAAACGTGTTGACAGAAACAGTGTATCTACTGAAACAAGATATATTTACGACTCCTCAATATTCGGGATAAATAGGACTAAGTGTGCTTTGCTTACCTATGAAACGTTATCCCAATTTTTCTTGAAGTATTCTTGTGCCCATTTCTGCGACCGTAGGCTGCACAATGCACCATCTTGATTGTAATTCAAGAAATAATTTCCAGTAAACACAGGGCAGCAGTTCAACTTCCGCGGCTGAGTGGTGTCTCGAGATGGCCGTCAAGTGCGAGAGCGCCGCCCTGGTGGCGACACAACAAACTGCGCGACGCTGACAGAAGATAGCCCCTCCAGTTATTATAGAGCTCAGTGATCAGCACCCATACGTTAATCCTTACACACTGCCCTCCCACTCTCGCTTTTCTTTGAAGAGTTTTGACGTCTGAAAAACGACTTATTTGTGCCAACAAGTAATAAAAAGGTTGATAAAAGCCTGTGTCCTATAAGAAATTAACATGAAAAACAGCCAACATAAACGCCAAGCAAAATAGAAACCAGCCAAAAAATCCGCCCAACGGCAAAAGTGAAAAATTCCCCGCCGGAAAGTACAACATATCGCCCAATTTGGCGTGAAACCCACCCACCTGGCAACTCTGCGAGTCCTCCTCCTCCTCCGCCACACTGAACCAAACAATAACAAACACAGAGAGAAAACGACGATAAATAATGGCAAGGCAGACTGTACCAAATAGCTTTTACCTTTATCCTTCCTCCTGCTCCACACTCACTCCATGACTGAAATCTTCACCACTAAGCAACACACGAAAATCACATCGCTTCTACATCTATCCAAGGCCATTTTGAACCCTGCATAGCGTTGATTTAGTCTTTAATCTTTATATGAATAGCCTTTGACGTGATGGCTAGACCAGACCATATTTTAGCCTGGCCACAGCTTATTTAGATCAGAATATCTGGAGCATTTCTTGCATTTATTCGATACAAAAAAAAAATAGTGAGTAAAAAGTTAGTGAAATAGAAAATGAGTGAGAAGTGAGAAAGTTTAATTCAAGAAAGTTGGAGTCATAATGTGGTGCCAGGGTTTTTATACGTTGTTACTGACACCTTTATATTGAATTATATTAATTGGTTAAGATTTTTCATTGATTACAACTGAATTGAGAATTGAAATTTGTCTTATGACTTAACTATTTAATTATAGTACGAAACACTTCTCGCTGCGGAGAGTACTGAAATGGGAATGAACTTAAGGGGAAGGGGTAAGAGTTAAGGTTAAGGGGAAGGGGTAGGAGTTAAGGAGTAAGGGGAAATGCTGCCACCAGCTCAGGCAAGTAGTTCTATGGTTTTACTTCCTGAGCACGTTTTTAATATATATATATAGATTTATTTTGGTAGTCGGGTTTGATACTTAGAATTTCACCGAGTAAGGCTGAAAGCTCTTTTTGGAGAACGTGGGGAAGTATTTCCATAACACGCGGAATAATCACCTGGGGTCTTTGCAATAAACACAAGAATTATATTTGAAACATCATCCTATTTATTTATCATGAAATATTATTTCTCTGTTTGAGATCTTAGACACATATATAAACTCTAATCTGGAACGGGCAAGCTCTCCAGAGCATAACCTCCCTCACTGAATCATTCTTAGAACTACCACCTATGTCCGTATCAACTGAACACTATAGGTATACATGGAATATATATATAGGAGAAAATGTGAGAGTAATGAGTTGGTGTGGGATTCACTGTACCATGTGGCCTGGTTTCTGGAGTGAAGTGAGTGAGGGACACTTTAATAACACTTATAAGGATGGGGCAGGCCTCCTATGCGTTAATGAAAAACTAACCAACTCTACCTATATATAGATAGATATAATATAACAAGGAAGGGGGGGGGGGAATAGGAGCGAGGTACCGAGGTCTTACCTGGAGTGAAGTGAGTGAGGGACTGACTCCCTCGTGGTAAGACAAAACGAGGTTGGGAGGAGTGGCGGGAAAAAGGGGAATGTTCGGATCCTATGAAACGGCCTCTCCTGAAGGGATTATCAGACCTCGAATGACTCTAATTAACTAATGAAACAAGTATACATATGAAATGGCTGCCTATAATACAGTTCTTTTACTTTGATATAGAAGAATTTAATATGTTTATTCTAATATCCGGGGAGACGTGTTATTTCCTTTCGTTCAAGCCCACGAACGCTTTTTTTAGAGAGACGAGGTATTGGAGTCGAAACATAAATTTGGTCGACTTTTAATTTAGCAAATAACTCGACTAACCCACCCATTTATAAACGTGATCTGTCACTATTGTGTCTATTTTGAAGGACATTAAGAATCTAAGAGTGTTCCTTGATCTGATAGGAGGGTGAGGAGAGGATGAAAAGTTTTGAATCTACTAGTTATCGATGATCGCGAAATAAATGTCCCACGAATTTGGACTCGTACCCGGAGTGTCTGGGGGGGAGGAGTGGGGGAGATAGAAGTGGGAGATAGAAAGAAAGAAGATAAATTTTACGAGAAACGAAGATTGAATTGACCTTAATATAATAGGAATACCGTTCCTCCATATGCTGGGTACCACTTGACAACTTGCCCCAGAACAACATATGATTATTGAAACCTTTTTCCTTCTTAAATACATAACCCGGGAATTGGACGATAGGAATTCCCATCCCATCTCTTCCGAATACCGGGCATTACAATAAACTCTATAGGGTCCACTTTGATGATGTGGTTGTTTTAAATCTGCCTGCTTTATTCTCTCTCTCTCTCTTACTTTCTTTACTTTTTATCATTTAAAGCATAAAACAATAAAAGAATTGTCGTGGCAAAAATACATAAACAATAATAATCATAATACATGAGAAAATTATTTGATTAATTCTTTCATTACTAATATAATTTTTTGGAAGAGGAGGAGGAAGTGCCAATGAAGAGGAGTTGGAGGAAGAGTGATAATGATAATAATACTGACATTTTCTTCTACGTCTGTTCATTGGTGATGCATGTTGAACCTATTATCACTCTCTCCCTCTCTCTTTACCTTTTTCCCTCTGTAATCTGTGAAATAAAAAATTGAACACAATTATTCATGAAGAGGCTTTATTAACATTCTTAACACCTCACAGGTGCCGTTGTGTATGCCTGGCAAGCCCCTCACCCACCACCACAAGCACAACCCACACACAGCAACTCCCTCCTCACAGGTGTGTCTGGATAAAGTGGTTATGCCTGGCAAGCCCCTCACCCACCACCACAAGCACAACCCACTCCCTCCTCACAGGTGTGTCTGGATATACCTGGCAAGCCCCTCACCCACCACCACAAGCACAACCCACACACAGCCACTCCCTCCTCACAGGTGTGTCTGGATATGCCTGGCAACACGACTCTTGCTAGGAAAACACTTGCCACAAATATCACACTTGTACTTCCTCTCGCCAGTGTGGGTGAGCATGTGTGTGTTTAGACTGACCTTCTGGGTAAATATTTTCCCACACTCCTGGCACTCAAAGTCTCTCACACCAGTGTGGGTGAGTATGTGTCTGTTAAGATCGCCCTTCTGGGTAAATGTTTTCCCACACTCCTGGCACTCAAAGTTTCTCACACCAGTGTGGGTGAGCATGTGTGTGTTAAGATTGCACTTGTGGGTAAATGTTTTCCCACACTCCTGACACTCAAAGTCTCTCACACCAGTGTGGGTGAGCATGTGTGTGTTAAGATTGCACTTGTGGGTAAATGTTTTCCCACACTCCTGACACTTAAAGTCTCTCACACCAGTGTGGGTGAGCATGTGTCTGTTAAGATCACCCTTCTGGGTAAATGTTTTCCCACACTCCTGGCACACAAAGTTTCTCACACCAGTGTGGGTGAGCATGTGTGTGTTTAGACTACTCTTCTGGGTAAATGTTTTCCCACACTCCTGGCACTCAAAGTCTCTCACACCAGTGTGGGTGAGCATGTGTGTGTTTAGATTGCACTTGCGGGCAAATGTTTTCCCACACTCCTGGCACTCAAAGTCTCTCACACCAGCGTGGGTGAGCATGTGTGTGTTAAGATGGCTCTTGCGGGTAAATGTTTTCCCACACTCCTGGCACTCAAAGTTTCTCACACCAGGGTGGGTGAGCATGTGTCTGTTAAGACTGCACTTCTGGGTAAATATTTTCCCACACTCCTGGCACTCAAAGTTTCTCACACCAGTGTGGGTGAGCATGTGTCTGTTAGGACTGCACTTCTGGGTAAATGTTTTCCCACACTCCTGACACTCAAAGTCTCTCACACCAGTGTTGGTAACCATGTGCCTCCTAAGAGCACCCTTACCAGTGAACACTTTGCCACAGTGGTCACACCTCAGCCCTGTCTTGCGTTTATGGGTGACGACGTGTTTCTTAATGCCTGCCTTGCTGGAGCACACTTTGCCACAGTGGTCACAAGTGAAGTTCCTCGCGCCCTCCATTGCAGTACTATTTGTGAAGTTTGCTGGCAAGGCGCGTCAACTGGTCTTGCAGGCACCGTGGTGGAGGCCCCGGGGATGAACCACGCGTTCCCCAATACAAGGGAAGCCGGGAGGGGTCCTGGCGGGGGCGCTGACCTGGACTCTTCACCTCAGCACCTGTAACATTGGTGGCCGTCAGTACACAAGCAGGCAAGTGCTTCCTTGAAGGGTGCTTCCTGCTTCACCCTCCAGCTAACACCCAGCCAAGGAGTAAGGCCAACACAGGAGCCTCACGCAACCTTAAATTTACCCTTAAATACCTTATTTATGGCATATTAGTGATAATAGGAGTATTGGTATTGATAAATATTGGGTGGACGCTAATACATTGCCGCCATATATTAGCCTTTCAGCGTAATATTTTCCCTAAAATAAATGACTGCCCTTATTTTGATCCGGTAAATGGAATATTTTGACGTGTTTTCGGTAAGTGTTTCCCGCTGAATACTACAGAGACATACCCAGGGTATACCTTGATGCGCTGATCCTAGCTTCGAGTTCCGCGTGCCCGAGATTAGCTTCTATGGACCACTTGTGGCCCGCGCCGTACCCGTGGCCGCGGCGGTGCTGGGCTGACGCCGTTATAGTGGACGAGAACTGCGCGTTCGCTTTTTAGGTCAGCCATACACACTGCAGCTGCCTCGGCGTCACACCTTATAATGCAACCACCTTTTCTTTTAATCAACGTTCACACACACACACACAAAGGCGTAACAGCTAGGCGTCCTGTTTCTTTAAATACTACCGTCACGACATTCCAGGGAGGTAGAGGGGAGTGAGGTCAGGTCAGGTGTTATCCCCTTCCACCACGTGTAGGTCTCACGGCCCCGTGTAGCTTCCTCTGCACACACACGCAAGCACACCTAACACACACCTGCACGCACACGCAACACATATTCTACCTTTGTCGCCTAGTACCGCTGCACAGGTCCTCTCCTCCTCCTCCGCCACGCTGAACCAAACAATAACAAACACAGAGAAAACGACGCCATGCAAGGCAGACTGTACCAAATAGCCTTTACCTTTATCCTTCCTCCTCCTTCTGCTCCACACTCACTCCATGACTCCAATCTTCACCACCAAGCAACACACGAAAACCACATCGCTTCTACATCTATCCAAGGCCATTTTGAACCCTGCATAGCGTTGATTTAGTCTTTAATCTATATATGAATAGCCTTTGACGTGATGGCTAGACCAGACTAGAGTACCTGTATTATCAGAGCTGGGCACGTTCCTGGATTTGGGGTAGTCCGTACCTGTACTTCCGTACTTCGGGACGCGGGTCGTCCGTACCTGTACTTCCGTACCTTATTTTACTTTGTTCTGTCCGTACCCGTACCTCCGTACCTCCGTACCTCCGTACCTGTACCCTATAACTATTAAAACGCGCCTGAAAAAATATAGTCAGTACCTCAAAAATAAAACAAAATACAAGGCTATAATACATCAGAGCTTCATAAATATATATAGCAATATATATTTACCATCAAATAATCATCAAATCAATTAAAATAAAATTTGTCTCCAGTCTTCACAGTTCACAAATGAGTGAAATGACTAATTAGTTTAAATCACAAGTTTATTCTAGAGTGTATAACTCCTACTCCACTTCCTTCTCCTCCTTGTACTGCTGCTACACCTTGTAGCCTAGGAGGTGCATGTTGCCCCTCACAAACACCAGCTGCTCAAAGTTTATGTTGCTGAGGCTGGACCTCTTCGGCCGCAAGATGTCTCCCGCGGAGCTGAACAGCCTTTCCACGGCAGCAGAGCTGGGGAGAGGGGTGTTGTACCTCATGAAAAGGTCCAGCCAGGCATTCCATTACACTACTACAGCGACTATCCCCAGACACACTCCTGCTCCTGTCGCTATCACTTCTTTTCACGTATTTGTCCATGTTTAGTTGTAAACACTAAACAGTAAGCAATAGCAGTGAAACTTTGAAACGCGTTGCCGGGTGATGTGACTGTAAACATAAAACATTGTTGATCTTGAGCTTGATGCCGCACGTTTGGTGTTTACCAGGCACCACAGATGCACGGATCTCGCCTTAGGAAATGATCAGCTGACAGCTAGTGGCAAATTGCCCGCCAAAACGCGTGAAAGTTATTCTGTGGACAGTTTTTTCGTCTTCGTTTTTTTTTTTTTTTTCATCATAGAAAATATCAGGTACGGAAGTACGGACCCAAAATTTCGCAGGTCCGTACCTGTTACTTCCGTACCTTTTAAAAACTTTCCGTACCTCCGGACTTCCGGACCTAGTTTGGAAGTCCGTAGGTACGGAGGTACGGAGGTACGGACAGAGGTACGGAAGTGCCCAGCTCTGTGTATTATATAGAGTAGCGACAACTCGATTTGTTGGCGGCCATCTTGGCGCCAAGGCCTCCTCGTTCACCCAAGACCCGGGGAAGTTCTTAAGGCATTACCCCGCAGTATATCATGTTATACATGTATAAAGGATAGACTGTTATCTTCGGAAAGGCTTGTTCTATAAGATTATCACATAAAACATAGTAAAACACATTAAATAAAGGTCATTATGAGACTGAAGAAATATGATGAACTTAACGTTCACTTAAAACTCGTCGTCATGTATAACTTTGTGGGACAGCTTATAAGATGGCAGATATCAATAGAAGCAGAATTTAATTAGCTTTCCATTGACATATTTCGTTTTCTGATACATACAATAATACCATGCAAACATTAAGGTTAACTAAATAAATTGCTCTCTCCCGCTCTCTCTCTCCGACCGCTCTCTCTCTCTCTCTCTCTCTCTCTCTCTCTCTCTCTCTCTCTCTCTCTCTCTCTCCGTGAAAGAGAGCGAGAGAGAGAGAGAGAGGAGAGAGAGAGAGAGAGAGAGAGAAATGAAAGAGAGATATGAGAGAGTAACCAAAAACCTTTTTCAAATTCTCTCTCTCCTCTCTCCTCTCTCCTTCTCTCTCTCTCTCTCTCTCTCTCTCTATTCTCTCTTCTCTATCTATATATATATATATATATTTTATATATTTATATATATATATAATAGGGAGAATGATCAAATAGAAATTGAGAGAGAGAGAGAGAGAGAGGGAGAGAGAAGAGAGAGAGAGGAGAGAGAGAGAGAGAGAGAGAGAGAGAGAGAGAGAGAGAGAGAGAGAGGAGAGAGAGAAATAATTATAAAGGTTTTTTTTGGTTACTCTTCTTTTCTCACTCATCTCTCTTTCACTTATATATCTCTCTCTCTCTCTTTCACGGAGGAGAGGAGAGAGAGAAGAGAGAGAAGGAGAGAGAGGAAGAGAGAGGAAGAGAGAGAGGAGAGAGAGAGAGAGAGAGAGAGAGAGAGAGAGAGAGAGCAATTTATTTAGTTAACCTTAATGTTTGCATGGTATTATTGTATGTATCAGAAAACGAAATATGTCAATGGAAAGCTAATTAAATTCTGCTTCTATTGATATCTGGCATCTTATAAGCTGTCCCACAAAGTTATACATGACGACGAGTTTTAAGTGAATGTTAAGTTCATCATATTTCTTCAGAGTCTCATAATGACCTTTATTTAATGTGTTTTACTATCCTCGCGCTCCCGGGGAATTTTCACTAACAAATTTAGGCGGTTACTGTCCCCCTTGAGCAAGAGGATGGGTGTGTGTGGTGTGTGAGGTCCCAGCATAGCCCAAAGATCGGTAATAATGAACTCCAAGCTTGCACTGGGAGGCTGAAACTGCCGATCGCGAGTCTGACTCACGAGGACAGGACCGTAGCTGAAACACACGCACACACACAGTCACACACATGTTAGTTCACGACATAAGAACATAAGGAAGCTACAAGAGGCCGTGAAACCTAAATGTGGTTTCAAGGGTGCAGTCAGTTCGCACACAAGTTGTTTCGTACACTAAAAAGTTGTTTCGTAGTCTATATGAAACCATATAGTCGTTTCGTACACTCAGCTCAGAGTTGGACTTGACTACTAGAGTTACGAAACAACACCAGGTATGTACGAAAAAACTCAACCTCAGTGTACGAAACAACTAACAAAACCTGGGTACGAAACAACTTGTGTACGAAACTCCCTGTAACCGAGAGAGAGAGAGAGAGAGAGGGTGAGAGAGAACCAGAGAGAGAGAGAGAGAGAGAGAGAGAGAGAGAGAGAGAGAGAGCGAGAGAGAGAGAGAGAGAGATGAGAGAGAGAGAGGAGAGAGAGAGAGAGAGAGAGAGAAGAGAGAGAGAGAGAGAGAGAGAGAGAGAGAGAGAGAGAGAGAGAGAGAGAGAGAAGATAATTTTTTTTAGTTTTTATCAATTTATTACGCTCAAAGAGCGACAGACCGAGTACATGAAATATTGCCTAACATGTATAATTAACTCGTGACACACAGGGCACACCGTCATACATACAGAGATGCTGTACACCAAATTATTAGTGCATTTGTGTCTCGCATGGCACGCAGTTGTATGGCAAGGAAAAGATTAGCACCCACCAAAGTGTGGGTGACGTACTAATACGACATCCAAATTACTGTCCGTCAGGAGAAAGTCGCACACAGCGAGTAAGGGCTGTCCCTGAGGCAGCATGTCCCTGACTGAGGGACACTCGAGGCAGTAGTGTTGAAGACTGTTGGTTCTGGGCGATCACACAGCTTGCAGGAGGAGAAGTGAGGAATGTCCCCCGCCTCAGAGACCTGCCACACAGGTCGGTATCCCAGCCGAAGTCGGGCAGACACAATGTTGTGTCTGCGAGCCATGAGTCCGCGTCGGCGATACTTAGGAGGGGTTAGACAGAAGTGGTCGTAATGCTGTATAGACACACTCAGAGGCCGCTCAGCGTTCATGCGGTGGAGTGTGGGGAGAAAAGCGGCCGAATGTATCAACTGTTTGAAGCAGAGGAGGGAGGGTGTAGCACCATCAGGCAGAGGCAGGCTGCAGGCAGTTTTGGCGAGGAGATCCACCTTGTCGTTGGCTGCTATTCCAACATGGGAAGGAATCCACAAAAACCGTATGTTGAGAGAATTGTCACGAGCTGCGACTAACTGAAGCAAATTCTGATGAGCCAGGCAACGGTGTGTGGGTTGTGGAGATGAGATGGCCTGAAGGGCAGACTGAGAGTCACACATGACCACACCATTCAGACGCCTTTGACAGAGGAGACTGACAGCCAGCAAGAGTCCCTGTAACTCGCAGTAGGTAGAGCTGGACAAGTTGGGTAGTCTGCGGCCAACCCAGCCTCCCTCCGGTGGCGCCACGTCGAGTGAGTAGACAGCGCACCCCGCGCTCCCATCTGGCTGCAAGGAACCGTCGACATAGAGATGGGGAGCGGCAGGGACGGAGGAGGACACTGCGGCAATGTGCTCCAGAGCCAGTTGCTTCTGGAGGAGTGGTGGGGCTGCCTTGGAAGTGGGAGTGAAGGAGACTTGAGGCGGAGGAATCCTCCATGGAGGAGGACCATGATCCACTTCAGCCACGGGAACATTAAGATCAAGTCGCAGCAGGGTGGAGCAGACTGTGTTGACGAGGGTGTGGACGCCGGGACGAAGCGGAGGTCGGGGTGCGGCAGGGTCAAGCGAGGTTCTCAGGACACGTGAATAATGTGGAGTAAGATGGGGAGAGTGGAGGCACTTGACGCTGAAGGAGGAGACATTGGCGTGAATTCTCTCAACAATAGGGGGGAGATCGAGCTCAGCCAACATGTTGACTATTCTGGTGGAGGCAGGACACCCAAGAATGTACCTCATCACTCTGTTCTGAAATTTTTCTAAAGGGTCTAAATAGGTCTTAGAGAGTTGACAGAGGGCAGGGGAGAGGTAGTCTATAACTGACCGTATGAAGGCAATGTAGAGGGTTCTAGCCACAGGAATAGAGACTCCGGCAGCATTGTTTGTGAGCCATTTGAAAGGGATGAAGCGCTGCTGTAGCCGGTGTAGGAGATCTTCGACGATGGGAGGAACGCGCTGCCGCGCAGGTATGGCTGGGGTGATCCGCACAGGCGCTCCCAGGTACAAGTACTGCGTGCACAGCGGGATAACAATATTTCCAGCAGTGAAAACAGGAAGTGTTCTGGGGTTCCGGGGAGAAAATATTCTACTTTTCTCAGGGGAGAGAATGAGGCCACAAGCGGAAGACGACTCGTAGAATGACTGAAGGAAGAGGCGAAGATCTGCAGGAGAGTTGGAATGAACACATATATCATCAGCGTAGCAGGTAACAGTCGTCCCAGGAATGTCGGGAAGAAGAGTGAGTAAGTGGTGCACGAGGACATTAAAAAGGAATGGACTTAAAACACCACCTTGCGGAGTACCAAGCTCGAATTCCTTGGAGGAGCTGCACGCCCCCTTGAAAAGCACAGGCGAGGTTCTGTTACGGAGGTAACCACGGATCCACCTCAGGAGATTCCCTTTGACACCAAATTCCACCAACTGATCGAGGATAACCTCTCTGTTGGCAACATCAAATGCACAAATGACTTGAGGTCAAGAAAAGCTCCCACACTGGTGGGGGAGAGGCGGGTATACAGATCCATCAGACAATGGTGCGTACTTCTCTGTGGCAGGAAACCATACAGACTGGGAGATAACTTATCCTCCAGCCGAAACATGAGACGGGTGAGGAAGATACGCTCTAGCACCTAACAGAAGCAGGAAGTGAGTGACATTGGTCTGAACTTATCAGTGCCAGGTTCGGGGATCGGCACAATCGTGCTGGAGGTCCAGGCATGAGGCACGTGTCCCAAGCGGAAGCAAAGATTGTAAAGCTGCAGCAAGGGATTGTCAGGGACCTTCAGGAGTAAGCGAAGGACCGGGTAAGTAAGACCATCATCCCCGGGGGCTGATGCCTTACACCTGGTGAGAGCACGTCGCAGTTCATCCTCAGTGATCAGCACGTCGTCATCCTCATCCGTCCGCAATAACGCAGCGATCAAACGTAGAGTGCGAACATTTATGTGGGAAGAGAGAGCCTCTTGAATATGGGCGGGAAGGTTGCGTGTTTGTGCTTGTTCAGACCAGGTACGAATCAAATCCTGTGCGTACTCAGCTGGGCTGTGGTGGAGAGCGCTGGGGGGTTTCCTTTTGATAACCCTGTTTATCAGGTGCCACATGGATCCGACGCTTGTTTGGTGATTGATGCTGTCGGTGTACTTCCTCCAAGAGTCAGTATACACGTACTGCTGAAGGGCGATAAGATCGTCTCTGGACGCCTGGTACTGGTGTAGATAGACGAGCAGGTGTTGGTTGCCTCTGGAAGGCGAGACCATCTTCCATCGCCTTCTGTTCCGCATGAAGGATGCGTTGATCCAGCGTCCAGGCATGGGCTTCAGGGCATCTTTTAATGTGCGGTCTGGTGACATAGCGGGCGTGGAAGTCACGTGTCGAGTCAACTAGGGAGGAATACAATTTGTCAGGCGACGTCAAATCAAATGTGGGTATAAGGCTGGAATGTAAAAGACGTAGGTAGGACAATATTTGGGAGGAATAGTGATACGGATGCGATCATGAGGAAGGGAATGTCGAACTGGTAGGGAATACCGGATTCCAAGAGCGACGTGGTCTGAGAAGAGGGTTGGAATAGAAACACACTCGACGTTGGATGCCACCAGGCCGAAGGTAATAATGTGGTCCAGAGTGGCCACACGGGTGTGCGTGGCGCCCCCTGTAGGCCAGTGAGTGAGGCGGTGGCGGCGGATGTACTCGAGGAGAGGAAGCCCATTACGATTCGGAGTGGGAGAGTGATCACCGAGAGCAGAGTGTCGGGCATTGAAATCTCCAATGTAGATCATGCAATGATTCGTTGGTGTAGGGAGGGCAGAGAGATGAATCCTTCCTGGGGCAGAGTAAACATTACATAATCGAAGCCTCCCATCACCCACAGTGATCTCAAAGAGCTGAAAGGTCATGTCATCATCAGCAGAGCGGCGCAAAAGTTGATGGGGTACGGAAGAATGGATGTAAATGACAAGACCATTTCTGACGTGATGGACATACGAGACGTAGCCAGGGAGCGAGGGAGCATCTTCCCCCGGTACAGGGCAACCAACAAAAGCTTCTTGAATGAATATAACATGTGGGTGGTGGCGACCTACATAGCTCTTGAGTGAAGTAAGTTTTGGAAAATTTCTGATTCCACAGGCATTCCAAGAGATAACGTGAAGCGGCATCCGGCTAGCGAAATCTGGGTTTAGGTTTCCGGGAAGCAGGCGGGGACGAAGACGTTGAGGGAACACCACTTTGAGGTGGGCGATGTAATGGCACCGCGAGCAGTTTATCACCGAACCTTTCGGCGTGAGCATCCAGTTTCTCTGTGAGGGTGGTGACAGAAGCGAGGATGGCCTGATGAGACTCAACAAGAGTAGCAAGGGTGCGCTCGTTGGTGGCGTTCTGAGTGGCCATACTGGCGACGCTTGCCTCAAGCGCATCAAAACGTGCTGCAAACGCAGCGCACCGTGACGTCAGAGAGGCAACGGCCTCACGAAGGGCAAGGACTTGTGCACAATCAGGAGGGGGAGAAGCTGGAGATGATGTGGTGGCACCCGGTCGCGGCCGGGGTGGTGGTGGAGCGTGAGGCGACGCGTAGGCAGGGAAGGAGGGGGCGGGCGTGCACGTGTGGCACAGCCATGCCAGACGTTGACTCCGGGTTCATGACAACGGGGGCATGTCGACTTTGAGGTGTCTGGTGCGGGTGATAGGAAGAGGGTCCGAGGTAGAAGTGGTAGCAGTAGTGGTGGGCAGGGAAGGGCTGCGATATGGGCAAGTCCGGGAGGCGTGGTTAGCAGCGCACCACACACACCGGTCCGAAGCAGCAGAACAATACAGTGATATATGACCGATACCCCAGCATTTGAAGCACCAAGGCTGCTCGTCCTTCATCCGTCGTAGCTCACATGATGGGAGGCAAGGGAGGAAACTAAAGTCGACATATGGTGGAGGTGGGTCAGGGAGGCTCCATGTGACAACGAGCCGATTGATGGGTGTCCCATTTTGTTTGAAGCGACGAACAGTGTAGACGCCAGGAAGCTCCCAGGCCAAGGATGGGTCAACGCCGACAGGGTAGCGGGTGCTGAGGTATGTATGGAACTTCCTGGGCCTCCCAACCGAGTCCTGAACATCCAGGGACAAGGATAAGAACTCACCATTCCTGACACTGTCTACGATATCTGTACGTCGTCGTGAAATATAGACGAAACGGGAGGAAACAGCAGACATCTTAACCTCAGCCAACTCCCGATCGAGGCGAAACGTCTTGGTGACGTCAGAAAGCCACCGAAGCTTCATATCCACAGTCAGGTTCTCTCTGCAAAGGAGCTTGACATATTCAGTCCTCGGGTCAAAAGCTGGAGGGACATGCCCAGGCTGGGAAGGTGCCCTCTGGGGATCGAGGCGGGGGCGGGAGTAGTCAGGAACCGTGGGTCGGAAAGAAGTATCGTTGCGCCTGGATGTTTTTGCAGCGGGAGACGAAGGTTCACCGAACAGAGTCCGAAGCATCGTCAATGGGGCGTTTGGTGGAGGCCTGGGTGACAGGGGACGGGGCAACCTCAAGGGGTTGCCCGGGAGTGGCCGCGGCTGCAGCGGAGGTGGACCCCTGGCGTGTGTGGAGGGCCAGAGGGGGCCAGGTCTCTTCCGACATGGCGTCATCATCTGCGAGAGCCAGATCAGCCTTAATATCAGCGAGGGAGCCAGGTCCGGAGTAAGTCATATCGTCTCAGCGAGTCAGCAATATGGGTGTGCTCAGAGCGTTGGCAACCCGCACCAGCGGGGGCAGAGTGACGTAGTCATGACGAAGGCAAAACGTCATATTCCTCGCACTGCGCATGCGCAGACGCGAAAACCTCGAACAGGAGGGGATTGGCCAGGAGTATGGAATTCTTATGGCAAAATATCAGCAAAGTCCAAAGCCCTCAAACACCTCGATGGCACTAAGCTGACGACTGGGTCTTACTATCGATCTCAGCCAAGGGAGAAGGGTAGCAGCTCGCTAGATCCCGCAAAACTTCCCAGAAACGGGAGAGCTCTATCGCGGTCTTGTTGACGTCCAGAGCCAGCAATGGCGTCCCAGAGAGAAGAGAGAGAGAGAGAGAGAGATACCCCATATAAGTTCTCATATTATAAGAACATAAGAAAATAAGGAAGCTACAAGTGGCCGTGAGACCTACACGTGGTAGTTCCTGTAAACAACAATAAAATGTCTATTTGCCACGTTATCTTAACAATTGCCGCTTCCCCGCTGCTCCTGGACATTCCTGAACCACTCAGCCGTCACTACAACACTCGCCAGCCACTTGCAAATCCCTAACACACGATATATTAGTGAAATTATAACTTTTTCTTACCTTCGTTCCGCTACTCACGCCATAGCTCCTTTCTCGAATCAGTATTGCCAGATCCACCTGCCAAAAATTCCTTGTTTAAAAATTATAACTTCCCTTTTAACCTCACATTTTCCCTGTCACACACACACAAACACACACACACATATAAATATTTAAGATTAACTCAACTGGTTTTTTCACCGTATTTATGCCTTTTTTTCCCTCTCGAAGTCAAAATTTCCCTCCAAAAGGTGGGTTAGGTTCCCGGCATGTGGCAACACTGTTCTGATGACGTCACGGCCTCTGTTTAAAGCCACGTCAATATAAAATGATTATTATTGTTTCCTAACCACAGTTTTTTTTATATGTAAGGAATGATTAAATATTCCAGTGATTAAATAATACAATAAGATGCTTCTATGTAACCGTTCTTATTAATATGATATAAATAATAAGATGTAATTTACTTAGTTCAATCAAAGACATTCTACAACAAGATACCTCACTCCGGGGTGCCCTGTGGTGCGCGTGAAATCGACCGCCGCCGTGCGGAAGGAGTTAACCAGTCTGCTGGCCCATTCACTTGCAGCAACAACCACATCATGGCAGCTAAGACCTTTCGTACTTTAACCTGGAATATTAACGGTCTGCATTCCCGCTTTACTGATCCCCACTCATAGGTCGTCACACACAGACCTGACATTATTTCATTGCAGGAAGTTGGGGTGGAAGTGCCAGAGTTGCGGGGTTATGATGCTCACGTTCTAGGTATCGCAGATGGCAGCAGTCGGGGGATGGCCACCTACACCAAGCAGGGGACACCATTCACACTTGAAGGCAGGGGTGTCACTGCGGGCATTGAGTACATTGCTGTCTGCCTACACAGTGGGGGGGAAATATATACTTTGTTAACATGTATGTTCATGCCGGAGCATTAAACATTGCAAATTTTCCAGATTATATTCTTGAGGAGCAATCAGTCATAATGGGGGATTTTAATGCTCGTCACAAGGATTTAGGTAGTCACCGCACCACCAATGCTAATGGGGTTAGGTGGAAAGCCTTCCTTGATGCCACGGATACTGCGCTGTTCTCACGGGGTAAAATATCCCCACACATGCCCAGAGAGGCAGGTTAGATTATGTAATACTTCTTAACATGCCAACATTTACTGCCGAGACCTCCCTCAACAGGTATCTGCTGAGTGACCACTTTGCCCTGGAGACAAACATCCCCTTCCATCCCACGACCACGGTGCCCAGGAAGCGCCTGGCTGTGCCCCCTGCCCGGATGCCACGGCTCCTAGCCCATGTGGAGGTCTGGTACTCCGCCGCGAGGGGAACCTTCACCACCGCAGCCGTGCTATACCAGGGAATTGTTACCACCATCACGGAGTTCGTCACATCCAGCGGCAGGGCTCCTCGGCAGCCCCCTAACCGCAGCTCTCGGACATACGCCAAAGACCCGGTCATTGTTAACTGCCAACAGACACTTGCCACGTACCAGAGACGCTGGCAACAGGACCCTGGCGACCATGATGCCAGAGAAGCCATGCTTACTGTGGCCCGGCACCTCACGGACCTCAGACAGCAGGTGCGGACACAATACTGGAACGACTTCCTCTCCTCTGTACGCAAGACTCGGTCCCTACAGGAGGTCTGTCATCATGTCAATAGAGCCAGAGGTAAAAGCAGACGCCAGACGGGCAACCCTGACCCCGCCGGCAGAGCACAAGAGCTGCTTCTCCAGTGGAAAGGAGTTGCTTCCCTTTCTGAGCTTCCCGTCGGTCATCAGGACGAACTTGCCCGCCACAAGGCGCGCAGAATGGACCTCATCCAGCACCATGTCACCCTGATGGATGACACCTGTGTGCCCATCACCCATGATGAGCTGCTTTATGCAGTAAAACACGGCAAGTCAACAGCTCCTGGACAAGACGGGCTCACTTACGACCTCCTTAATGCACTCCTAGTCATGAAGGATAACAACCCTATCCTGGATATTTTCAACATGTCCTTTGCATCTGGTCAGCTCCCTTCCTCGTGGAAGGCCGCGTTAATTGTTCCCATCCCCAAAGGCGACGGCACTTTCCGCCCCATTTCCCTCATCAGCTGTGTGTGCAAGATGATGGAAAGAGTAATTTTAAATAGACTCCAGTATAAGGTGGAGAGTCAACTATCCCCAAACCTACACGGTTTTCTAAAAGGACACTCCGCCAGTGACTGTTTCGTTAAGTGTTTTAGTAATAAGGTTGCTACTTGTAGAGCTTTCATAGACTTAAGAGGTGCATTTGATAGGGCTAATCAGGATGTCATAATGGAGGAACTCATTATGAAGGGTGTCCGAGGCAGGCTGCTTGACTGGATTAGGGACTACTTGTATGACAGGAAGGCACAAGTATGTTTTCAAGATGTCGCCTCTTCAGAGGAACTTTTTGAACTGGGCACGCCACAAGGGGGTGTCCTTAGCCCTATGCTCTTCAATATTTTGGTGGACAAAATTGCCCACTGGCCTTTCCCACAGGACACTCAGGTCCTCATTTATGCTGATGACATACTTGTGCAATGCAGAACCCTTACACTTCTTAATTTAGCTTTGCAGCAATTGACAACACTGTGTGTACAGATGGGCCTTGTCATCAACGAAACCGAGACCAAATTTCAAGCAAACAGCAACAGAGTCTGCCGCCCACCCAGCATTAATCATGTTCCCATTGGCAGAGTCCCTACTTATAAATACTTAGGTGTTCACCTCAGCTACAAAAGGTCTGCCCAGTCAATCAGCCATGTCCGAGACATTTGTCTGCTTAGACTAGCACCACTCAGAGTCCTCGCCAACAGAAGCCTTGGCGTTGGTATTCCTATCCTTAGAATGTTTTATATTTCTGTAGTCAGGTCACTTATTGACTATGCCTCCACGGCCTTGGTTCACTTCAGTGAAACACAACTCCGTCCCTTGGAGCTCATTCAAAACGAGGCTATGCGAATACTATTAGGTTGCCCCAGAACAGCAAAGATAGAAATACTTAGGGCTGAACTGAATCTACCCAGAATTGTACGCAGAATCAAGGAAATAACTTGCCGCACTGTTAGCCGCATGCTTTGTAATGGCTCATCTCCCACCCTTAAACAGACGCTAGACTCACTTCTTCTAAACCCTAGGGCTCCTGCTGCCCCATATCTCAAGAAAAAATTTTCATTGCTAACACGAGTAGGTGTTTTAAATGCATGTTTGGCACTAGTTCCTTCCCCAACCCAGCCTGTCTGGCACCCTCGCCGGGTCACTGTAGACATTGAAAGACTTTCAATCCCCAAAAGAGCCTGGCTTCCCCAAGCTCTCCAGGATCATTTCATGACAAAATTGTCCAAGTACCCTCACATCCAGGCTGTTCATGTGTACTGTGATGGGTCAGTTGATGGCAGCAAGTTTGGCTGCGGCTTGTTCATACGTGATTGCACCTCTCCCAGCCAATACACATATACCGTAGCTGCCAAACGCCTACCTGCCAATCTCTCCTCAACCCGGGCAGAGCTGTACGCCATACTTGAGGCTTTGCATGCTGTCACAGCTATACATAAGGATGTCTACATGTTTGTAGACAGTCAGGCTGCCTTATATGAACTATTATCTACCTCTCCCGCTGACTGTGATCTTGTAAATAAGTGTCTTGCTGCTGTACGTACCCTTGAGAGGACTGGTGCCAGGGCCATTTCACCTGGGTGCCTTCCCATGTGGGCATCCCACTTAACGAAAGGGCAGATTGCCTTGCCCGGCAAACCCTTCAGGATGACTCAATGGACCCTGGCACGGAATACACTCATACCCATGTTAAAAGTAGTGTTCAACAGCATGTCATTAGTAGCATAGATCGTCAGCTTAGATACTGCTGTCGTAGCGGCAGCTCAAGTGGCCTCCACTATGTCCGTGTCTCCCACAACAGTGACTACACCTATGGGAGACACAGTGCAGCCCAGGATGTTCTGGCAATGCGCCTCGGACTAGGTTATAAATATTACTGGGAGGTTAGTAACTCCCCCGCTGTCTCTTGTACATTGTGTGCCAAGCTAGGAGGTCACACACTGCATCATTACATCATGGACTGCCCCTGCATTGCAAAATTTAGGCCACAAGGCCACCATGACCTGCCC
The DNA here is from genome assembly GCA_016584305.1 of Chionoecetes opilio. NCBI lineage: Eukaryota > Metazoa > Arthropoda > Malacostraca > Decapoda > Majidae > Chionoecetes > Chionoecetes opilio. Next base: position 163,066 of record JACEEZ010016432.1, read on the forward strand.
CAGACAATCTGCTGGTTTTTCAATCACCATACACTCGCTGACATTCTACGAGAGTACCCTAAGTTCGCCCCAAGGTGGTGATGGTGTGTGTTATTGACTGTATGCATGAATATAAGTATACTACAACTTCCCCTCAGTGGAAGCCCTGATACCCATAACTTGTAACTCATTTTTATATATCTACACTGCCTGAGGGGAGGCCGGCAGGCACCGACCTCCTACCCTTGTTGTACGTACATCCAACAATAAACCATTCCATTCAATTCCATTCAATTCAATTCATTCACTTGCTGCATATGACTATCAGTCTATCAGTATATATGATATACTGTTATCTTCGGAAATGTTTGTTCTATAATATTATCAAATAAAAAACAGTAAAACACGCTAAAGAAATGCCATTACGAGACTCAGAAGAAATATGCATGTATTTAATATTCACTTCAACTCTTCGCCATTTAAAACTTTGCGAGTCTACATTTACCATGAACTATACCAATAGAAGCGCAATTTTATTAGCTTTCCATTGATGTATTTCGTTTTCTGATAAATAAATTAGAACCATGCATAAATTAGCGTCAAATAAATAAATAAAATCATCAATCGGGTAATTTTCCCGATTGATGATGTTATTTATTTAGTTAACGCTAATTTATGCATGGTGCTAATTCATTTATCAGAAAACGAAAGATATAAGTGAATACATAACATCATCAATCGGGAAAATTACACGATTGATGATGTTATTTATTTAGTTAACGCTAATGTATGCATGGTGGTAATTCATTTATCAGAAAACTAAATATATCAATGGAAAGCTAATAAAATTGCGCTTCTATTGATATGTTTCATGTTAAATGTTGACTCGCAAAGTTTTAAATGGCGAAGAGTTTAAGTGAATATTCTTTTCTCATATGCAGCAAGTGAATGGGCCAGCAGACTGGTACAACACCTGCCGCACGGCGGCGCCACGGTCGGTGGATAACAAAAGTTGCATTGGAGGGACCGCGGGTGAGGTATCTTGTTGTAGTGTCTTTGGTTCAATCTTCGAACTCGATAACAACATAACTAGCTACTATTATACTAAATTATACTATACTTTTTTTCGGGCGACGACGACGGCGGGAGGACACTCAGAACATAAACACTAGCTGGCGACTTTAGTGTAGGTCACCACTCGGTTGATATTTTGGTAATTTGTTAATTTATAGCCATACTATGACACAGATGAAGACACAAAATGACACAGACTCTCCAGATAGCCCTTTCTAACTGTCCTGAAATCATGGATGTAGAAATGTAGTATTAACACCGCCACACGTCTGTAAATTAAAAAAAAACTTTGTCCTGGCGACTTTAGCCGAACGAAGCCACCTGTAGGTCCGTCTAGCCACCTGTAGGTCCGTCTAGCCACCTGTAGGTCCGTCTAAGCCACCTGTAGGTCCGTCTAAGCCACCTGTAGGTCCGTCTAGCCACCTGTAGGTCCGTCTAGCCACCTGTAGGTCCGTCTAAGCCACCTGTAGGTCCGCCTAGCCACCTGTAGGTCCGTCTAGCCACCTGTAGGTCCGTCTAAGCCACCTGTATGTCCGTCTAAGCCACCTGTATGTCCGTCTAGCCACCTGTAGGTCCGTCTAGCCACCTGTAGGTCCGTCTAAGCCACCTGTAGGTCCGTCTAAGCCACCTATAGGTCCGTCTAGCCACCTGTAGGTCCGTCTAGCCACCTGTAGCATATCCCTCTAACTTCTAAACCACAAGTAGAAAGAGTTAGGAGGAGGAGTAGGAGGAGGAGAATGAGGAGTTAAACCACCTGCAGGTCCCAGTTTTTGTTCCTCACACACTCATTGAAGCTGCTCACGTCTTCCTCACTCACATCCCACACGTCTAAGTGGCCGAGGAAGGCGATGCGAGGGCAATGGCTACACAGGGCCTCCGCGGCATCCAGGGTCAGGAGGCAGTTGGGCTGGTGGTAGAGGTTCGTCTTGTACTGGCACTCTGCCGTGAAGCGTGTAAGGGCGGGAAGGAGCGACGGCACGGTACACACTAACGCGTCGTCTAGCTCGTCCACCACATAATTACGATCGTCTGTCAGGGTTCAGGTAGCGAGGTGAGGTTTGGTGTCCCCGCCGCTAGGGTCTTCAAGGCGCAGTACTCGATGAAGCTGGAGCGTACTAGGGTTAAGGAGGTGAGGGTTGGGAGGCGTACCACTGACCCGTCGCTCTCCTGCCCAACTTGGAAGGTGGAGTGGCGGAGGGTGAGTGTGTACAGCGGCGTGCGGGCCTTGGTGAGCGCCTGCAGCAGCGGCCATGCGACGACGAACTCCAGGCTGATGTCCAGGTGACGGAGGGTTTTGAACTGCCGCGCTGTCAGGTGGAAGTCCGGCATGGCTAGGCTGAGGGAGGTGATGGCGGGGAAGGCTTGCAGGACAGCGGCGGTGACGGGCGGCGACGTGATGAGCTCCAGGGCGGTGGTGCGAGGGGCGAGGCGGGTCAGGTGGTGGGCGTGAGGCAGTGGGCGGCGGTTGTAGGTGTCGATGTCGCTGAGGTGGGTGAGAGCGAGGCTGGGGTGGTCCTGGGGTAGCCGGTGCAGACACAGCAGCAAGGGCGCACCGGTAATGCGCTGCAGGCCAGGCAGGGCGGCGAGGGTCCGGGTGACGTGCGCGGCCAGACTGCCGTCCTCGTCATCCAGGCGCGGCAGCACCAGCCTCTGCAGCAGCGGTTGTCACTTTTTGCATTAAGTCAGCCGATTTTTCAGCAATCAAAATCTGAAAACTCCCCGAGCTACCAAAACGCTACTCACGACCAGCTGACGACGCACCACGGCTCGGTGACGTCACCTGAGGAGGCCTCCCAGACCGGCGGTAATACAAATACACGTAAACTCAGAAGAAAAAAAAAATACTTGAAGAATTTTGGGTGTTTCTGATATTTTTTTTTGCGATATGGCATATACTTGCATCCTTTATGGGTGCAGCAAGAAAACTGTACCTTTCCAGAGAGCTTAGCACCCGTTTCCGACCAATACGGCCACGATATATTTGTGGAGAAGCTGTGTGCGCCGGGGAGAGGCAGGCTGTGATGCAGTTTGCTCCCCTCCCTTTGTCCAAATTGTAGCTTCCTTATCTTCTGATGTTCTTATGGCAAATACTATATATAGACATACAGCCTCTTATAGCTTCCTCATGTTCGGATGTTCTTATGGCAAATACGATATACATACATACAGCCTCTTATAGCTTCCTTATGTTCTTATGGCAAATACTATATATAGCAGAGCTGGGATTCGGTAGATTTTTTCTACCGGCGGTATCGGTATTCGGTAGATGAAAACGGGCCATTCGGTTCGGTATTGCGGTAGATTTCCAAAAAATATACCGACTGCTTCGGTATTTCGGTATTTCGGTTCGGTAGATTTAAAAAAATGACTATTAGTATAAAATTTGCTAACAAGAGTAGCAAAAGCATATCAGTTAGGTAACTAGATTAACTACAATACATCTACATTGATTCCGAAAAAACTCATTTATAATTAACTATAACATTGGTACATTCATTTGAAAGTATTTGCTATTTGCCTTGGTTACTGTTCCATATATCATCGATATATCATTATATGGCACACATTTTCAACGTATTTTTTTTTAGCCACACTCCAGTGACACTCGTGTTGTGCCATATATTGCACAGGCAAACTATATCTATTATTTTCTTACAAAACTGCCATAGACATTCAAAGAAGTTATATAACAATAGACTAATGTTAGTTGTACGCTGTATAATTTTTACTCACCTCAAAGTATGATAGTAATTCGGTAGTAGCGTTCTAAATGTGGAGCTCCGCAACAGAACCAACCGGTCCCGAATCCATCAGCTGACTGACTAAGTAAACAAATTGTGGTGCCATCTATTGGCGTATTTTTCCAACTTCAATTCAATTCTACCGAAGAAATTCGTTCGGTAGATCCATTCGGTATCGGTATCGGTATCGGTAGAGGTTTGGTACCGAAGATTCGGTAGCGGTAGATAAATCTACCGCCGGTAGTACCGAAATACCGAAATACCGAATTTCATTCGGTAGTCCCAGCTCTGAATTATATAGACATACAGTCTCTTATAGCTTCCTTATGTCCTTATGTTCTTATGGCAAATACGATATAATATTAGACATACAGCCTCTTATAGCTTACTTATGTTCTGATGTTCTTATGGCAAATACTATATACAGACATACAGCCTCTTATAGCTTCCTTATGTTCATATGTTCTTATGGCAAATACGATATATAGACATACAGCCTCTTATAGCTTCCTAATGTTCTTATGGCAAATACTACAGACACAAGGATTGATAGAAATACAAGTGGAATGGACCGGTAGACACTTATGATCTGTTTATTTCATGGTTACATAATAATGGTTTCTATCAACATCCTAACACATCACATTGCAAGGAAGTAAAGGGGGGGGGGGGGCTGACGTACCCTAGCTCGCCTCATAGTGGACGGCGGTGGCTTACTACACACTGCCCTCGCCGCCCCGAACATACCTACACACCAAAGTATATAAACATCTGCCACATAAGGAAGGGAGAAGGGACGGAGGAAAGAGTGTGTGTATGACGGTGTAGTATTAACCCCTTCACGCCCAGATCAAATAATAATAACACTGATGCCATAGTATATTTAGACTCTTATAAGGAACAGTACACGGGATTAGTTTTTGATACATTAATCCCTTCATGCTCAAATCTTTCCTTTGCTTTAAAAAATCGTCTGTTGTTACCCATAAAATTACGAAAAGTCACTGAATATACCAAATTATTTACTCGACAAGGGTACTAAACAGGTCATAGCTATAAAATATTGCGTATATTCACTAAAAATCGTCTAATGGTGGTTATATTACAATGGAAATTACGTTCTGGGCCTCAAGGGGTTTAGTGTATGAGTTAGATATAGGGATTAACAATGCATGAATGATGAGGTTACACTTATGAGTAAACAGATAGGGTCAATAGGGTGATATTGGATAGGGAAGATAGGGTGAAGGCTAGGATAGGAGCTTTATAAAACACACACAAACACACACACAGATACTGGAGATGAGTGTAGGCTATTAACAAAGGATATAGTGTAGGAGGTAAACACACACACTAATTTATGTGAAGTAAATAATATATGTGTACAGTCTATTTTTTTTATTATGGTCAAAATGCAGTAAGGAAGCCACGCCCCCTGCCTCCCCTTCTATTCTACGGGGCAGCTGATTGGTGCATTCCTCGTATCATCACTACGAATCACAATATCTTCACTACTTAATCACTGCCATTCACAATATCTTCACTACTTAACAGCGCGTGACCACTGGACAGAGCACAATCTTCACTACAAAGGGTGACCAAATAAAAAATCCCTCTGTACTGAAGATTGCTGTCCAGTGGTCACGCGCTGTTAAGTAGTGAAGATATTGTGATTGGTAGTGATGATACGAGGAATGCACCAATCAGCTGCCCCGTATAATAGAAGGGGAGGCAGAGGGCGTGGCTTCCTGACTGCATTTTGACCATAATAAAAAAAATAGACTACAGTTTGTGAATTAAGGAGACACCAAAATATGCGATGGATCTAAAAACACTAATATAATTTAATGGGGACTAGATACAAAGGTTTACATGGCTGACTGACTGACTGACTGACTGACTGATGCTTGGACATGAGAAGGGGGGGAGGGGGTAGAGGTGTAGGAGTAGCAATAAAGGGAGTATTACATTAGTATAAAATTACATTACTACTGCCTCTGACTGACTGACTGACTGACTGACTGACTGACTGATGTTGTGTCACTTGCTTCACTAACAAACTATTAACTATTCACTGTAATTTTAACCCCTTCACGCCCAGATCTTTCCTTTGCTATATAAAATCGTCTGTTGTTAGCCATAAAGTTACGAAAAATAACTGAATATACCACATTTGCTAGTGGACAAGGATACTAAACAGGTCATAGCTATAAAATATTGCTTATAGTCACTAAAATCTTCTTATGGTACCCAAATTACAATGGAAATTACGTTCTGGGTCTCAAGGGGTTAAACTTGAACAACTTATATAATGATACAATTAACATCTGAGCTTACAACTAAATATAGGTTTTTTATGTCATTAAATAAATCTAGGCTTATTTTTAGCATTATAATAACTAACATAGCTTTTTTCTCTCTCCTATGACGAAAATATGAACTAACACATTATTTTTTCTTTCTCCGATGGTGAAAATAGTGGATTAGTATCATTGCTATGACTCTATCATAAGATTTGTACATAAGCCGTAAGCAAGTGACACACAGACAGACAGACACACACCGAATAGTCAGCATTTAAATTTATTATAATATCCCTTTTTGTGTGTGTGTGTGTGTGGGTGGGTGTGGGTGTGGGTGTGGGTGTGTGTGTGTGTGTGTGTGTGTGTGTGTGTGTGTGTGTGTGTGTGTGTGTGTGTGTGTGTGTGTGTGTGTGTGTGTGTGTGTGCGTGCGTGCGTGCGTGCGTGCGTGCGTGTGTGTGTGTGTGTGTGTAGTTCCCCAGCTATTAAAAAGACTCTTTAAAATAAGGAAGAGGAGGAGGAAGAGGAAGAAATATATCAACATGTAACTATGAAATGAAATTATAAAAAAAAAAAAAAAAAAAAAAAAAGAATAATAATAATATAGATACATCAACAAAAACTAATAATAATAATCGCCATCAATGAGACAGTTCGTCAATTCGCACAAACGTACAAAACAACAAATAAAACAGACAAACGGACACAAAAACGGGATAATAGTACGAAACGGTGAATTATTTAGCAGCAGCGGTGATACTAAAACGCACACACGTAAGCCCCTTAGCTATGAGTCACACACACACACACCAGCACTAAAAACGGTATACAGTAAATACTCTAGCAAAAAAAAAAAAAGGTATTTCAGTTATAATATATACAGGGACATTATATAGGTGCTGCCCGAGGGGGAGAAGGGAGCACCGACCCCCCTCATACACTCATTTCTGACCCCCCTTTCCTCCGCCCCCCCCCCGCCCCCCAAATCTCATTAATTAAACAGTGAAATATACAAAGTTTGGAATGGAAAGGGGGGAGAAAGGGGGATTTATCGATGGGGGGTGGGGGAAAGGGGGAGATTTATGGGTAGAGGGGGAGGGGGAGGATTACTATTCCCTCCTATATGAGATTAATAAAAAAAATGTATTTCTCAGTTAAATCAGAAACACATACACACAACACAACAGTTATAAAAAGTTTTTTTTAGGGAGGAAAAGGTAGGTTTTTAGTGTATTTTAGGGTGGGAAAGTAAGAATTTAAGGGTATTTAGGGAGGACACACACACACACACACACACCTCTGCCCTTTAATCTGTATCACATTAAAAAACTTACTCATTTACACTTCACAGCCAAGGAAGGGATGGCAGTGTATTCCACCTTCACGCCAGGCAGGGTGTGGGTGTGGGTGTGTGTGTGTGTGTGTGTGGTAGTGGGAAGTGGTGTGTGTGTGTGTGTGTGTGTGTGTGTGTGTGTGTGTGTGTTAAGGGGAGAGGGAAGGGGAACAGTCACCACAAGAACACACAAATCTTAACACCACTTGTTCGCCCCTGGAACAGCTGGAGGGCAGGGGCGACAAGGCGAAATTGGGGTGTGGTGTTAAAGTAGTCGTCCAGACCATTTCATCATTCCTGATTTAATGCAATCAAATCATAGCCATTAACGAGTATATCAACAATACGTCGTCACTTTTTGCATCCAGTCAGCCGCTTTTAAATAATCCGCAATCAAAATCTGCAAAATCCCCGAGTTCTCAAAATACTCCAGACGATGCGGCCAACTCAAGATCAGGCTCGGTGACGTAGGAATAGGGAAAGCTCTCCCGCCCGCAGATTCAGAGGGATGTAAACACAGGAGATATATATAGTACTTGAAGATTTTTGGGTGTTTCTGATTGATTTATTTTGCGATATGCCAGATTCATGCATCCTTTATGGGTGCAGCAAGACAGCTGTGCCTTTCGAGAGAAGTTTGCACAAGTTTCCTACTGATACCAAAACGTTAAATGTATGGAAGAGGTTTGTGCGGCGGACAAGATCAAATTGTAAAGGGAAGTTGACATTTGCAAGGATTTGTAGTGATCACTTCCAGCGGGATTGCTACAGCAACTGGATGAAAGTGTCTATGAGGAATGTAGCGAAATTGGATTTGAAGGATAAGTTCCAGGTCCCGACAATCTACCCGGAGGGCACCTGCTCCACTCTGCTTCGACCAAAACAAGAGCTAGAGAACTT
>JACEEZ010016433.1:5000-30000 GCA_016584305.1 Chionoecetes opilio
TTAAAAAACCCGCTAACCTTGTTCGAGGCAAAAGGCTTTCTACGGCACTCAAACCCGCGACCTCCTTCTCTTCATCATGATAATACTACAGCCTCTCTCTCTCTCTCTCTCTCTCTCTCTCTCTCTCTCTCTCTCTCTCCTCTCTCCTCTCTCTCTCTCTCTCTCTCTATTTTACAGGAACTAACACGTGTAGGTCTCGCGGCCTCTTATTTTCTTTTTCTTATGTTCTTTCCCCTCAGGGTATATTTACGTCAAAGAAAGTGTAGCGGCCTTAAAAAACTAGCAGTCGGTTAGGGTATTAGTCGATGATCAATGTGAGAGAGAGAGAGAGAGAGAGAGAGAGAGAGAGAGAGAGAGAGAGAGAGAGAGAGAGAGAGAGAGAGAGAGAGAGAGAGAGAGAGAGAGAGAGAGAGAGAGAGAGAGGGGGGGGTTTACCAATGCCTTATCAAGCCTGGTACCCTGTTTACCCAGGAATGGATGCGGGAGAGACAGCGAGCCAAAGCGAGCATCTCATTGTCTCAGAAACAATGGGCCGATCGGTTATGAGGAAGGAGGAGGAGGAGGAAGAAGAGGAGGAGAAGGAAGACAAGGAGATGGAAGAGGGGGAGTAGGAGGAGGCAAACAATAGCTTTAAGGACCCTGAGACGTGAGGTAGAGAGGAAGGGAAGGTAGAACGGATAAAGAAGTATAGTTAATCCATGACGACAAGAGGAATCGTAACTCCAACATCGATGCAGATCATTCCTCCCTTGTGAACTGAAGGGGAATGAATGCTGCTGCCAATATGACTTTTCGTCCTCTTCACTAACACTACATCCTCCTCCTCCTCCTCCTCCTCCTCTTCCTCTTCCTCTTCCTCTTCCTTTCCTCTTACCGTCTCCTCGTTACGCCTCTAATACCTACACTCGTTAGGTATAGTTTGATAAGTTAGAGGAGTAGATGAGCGAGAGCAGATGAGAGACCTCGAGATGAGACAGTAGTCGATGAGTAGAGGATGAGATACGAGGAGTGACATGAGATTCTAGCCCGGAGGGAGGGGGGTTTACCATGCCTTATCAGCCTCGGTACCCTCTTTACCCAGGATCAAGATGCGCAAGACAGCGACCAAGCGGCAATCTCATTGTCTCAAGATAAACCTGGCGATTCGGTTATGAGGAAGAGAGGGTAGGACAGAAGAGGAGGTAGAAGACACGCAACAAGTGAGGATGGAAAGACTTATGAGGAGTAGATTGAGGCAAACAATAGCTTTTTTAGGAACCCTGAGACGTGAGGTAGAAGAAGGATTCATGGTCAGATACGGATAAAGAAGTATAGTTAATCACCTGAGCTCTACAAACGACGATATCGTACTCCAAACACGATGCATAATTCCTCACCGTTTTGTAACTGAAACGGGAATGAATGCTGCTGCAATCACTGACTTTTGTACCATCACGACACTACATTCCATCCCTCTCCTTTCTACCTCTTCTCTTCCTCTTCTTTCTCTTCCTTTCTTCCTCCTCTCTCCTGTCTTTCCTCTTCCACCTTTTCTCCTCCTCATCCTCTTTTCTACTCGACCTTTCTCAGTTTTTTGATAGTAGATAGTATTAGTCTCAGCGATCCCTCGTATATACGACAATATTTCATCCTGTATCTTTTTGCGATAGAATATTATTCCTATCCTTACATACCCTCTCTCTCCCTGTCTCCTTTCGAAACGCCTCACTTTGCATATTCTTTAACCTCTATATCACGTGACATTGTGTAGAAAGAGTCACTACAGGCACCTGATTCCTTGTACCAAGGCGCTTTTCATCCTGTTCTTCCTTTGTATCCTTGCATTCACTATCTCTCCCTATCCTTCTTTCTCCCTCAGATCACAGACCGCAAGACAGACGGCATATTTCAAGGCTGAATAACTCTTGGCTTTGTACTGACAGCAGTCACGACGTACCCGAACAAGGACAATGTCGTCCGATCTTTTACAAACACACGTCAATCACCTCCCTGAGCTTCTTGTACGAAACGACACTATTTCATCACCTGAGCTTCTTGTACGAAACGACACTATTTCATCGCCTGATCTTCTTGTACGAAACGACACTATTTCATCGCCTGAGCTTCTTGTACGATACGACACTATTTCATGGCCTGATCTTCTTGTACGAAACGACACTATTTCATCACCTGATCTTTTTGTACGAACGAACACTATTTCATCACCTGATCTTCTTGTACGAAACGACACTATTTCATCACCTGATCTTTTTGTACGAAACGACACTATTTCATCACCTGATCTTCTTGTACGATACGACACTATTTCATCACCTGATCTTTTGTACGAAACGACACTATTTCATCACCTGATCTTTTTGTACGAAACGACACTATTTCATCACCTGATCTCCTTGTACGATACGACACTATGTCATTACTTAGTTTTTTTTTTTTGTGTGTGTGTTGAGCCTGGCGGAATTTTTTTTAAGGCTAAAAAAAAAAGAAAAAAAAAAGTGATATGTAGTACGAATGGATTACTCTGACACACAACAAGTATCAAAAGAACGATATACTCGGCACATAATGTCACAAAATACCCTTGACTTACGAATACTCTGTTTCTCCACAAAATGAGAGAAAGCTTAGTACATTCCAGGATTTCCAGCACATCAATGCCTCAACCACTCACCTGTGTAGTCAAGGCAGCAACTTACCCCTTAAAACACACATAAACCTTCATATCAAAACCATGTCAGAGAGGTTTTGCGCATGACAGGATACACAATGGTACATAAACAATGGTAGCTACAGTAAACCTCTCTAATTCGAACTAATTAAGGGGAGACCAGGTCGAATTAGCCGAAAGTCCGAATTATCCGATGGTTACCTCTAGCCCCTCTACACAATAAGAACTCACTCAAACATGCCAAAACAGCACAGATTGTATTACTTGTACTCACCAAAACCATCCTATTTATACGATAATTATCATATATCTGGTCACGCTGGGCAGCCGCGGCACGCACCACATGGGAGAGGTCAGACTCGCACTAGTAAGGCCCGGATAATTTGAACTTCTCTTCGAATTATGGAAAGTTGTTGAAAATTTTGAACTGGCCAGAAACAGGTCGAATTATCCGAAGTTCGAGTGATACGGGTTCGAATAAGAGAGGGTTTACTGTAAATCAATGCATAAACAAAACACTGCCGGGTAGGAGGAAAGGGACGTCATTTGGTGTGATATTAATGTTCTCAAACTTAAACTCTCACTCTACGATAACCAATAAAGAATATATGAAATACAGGTGAATGACTGGCATGGACTCAGTCGTCAGGTAGTTAGTGCGGAGTCAATAGGGAGTTTTAAAAGGAGGCTGGGTAATTTCATGGATGGGGATGAAAGGTGGATGTAGGTAGTGTTAAGTAACAGGAACTACCACGTGTAGGTCTCCCAGCCTCTTGTAGCTTCCTTATTTTCTTGTGTTCTTATGTTCTTACCTCCCTTTCCTCCCAACCCGTCAATAGTAAGTAATAAGGGATAACACTCACTCGCAGTGTAGCCGAACTCATCCTCCTCCTCCGTATCATTGTCGCGTTCCTGCTTGGATCGCCTCACCGCCCCGGCACTCGCGCGGTCAATCTGAGAACGAACATTATTAGAATGGTAATAACAATACTACAGGGATTAATAGGGACATAGGAACTTTATAGGGAACAATTTATGATCTTTTTGTTACTTTTATATTTCTTTGCCCTTGGTCAGTCAGTCCACTAAGATAAAAAATCGCTCGGTCAATCTGACAACGAAAATGACGTATAAATGATATGCAAATTGTTTATATGTGAAAAAAAGAAAATAGATATAAATCAAATGTCACTTATTATGTACAAAAATGAAGTTAAGGTCTTACGTATGCAAAAGTTAGTCGAATATGATGTTAAAAAAATGTATATATATATATAAAATTATAAATAAGTCTGGTCCATATTATGTAAAAAAATGAAAATAAAATAAAAGGAGTGAAATAAAAGCGGAAAAAAAACTCTTTACGGGGGTGGTCTAATTTTAAAAAGAATAAAAAACAACAAAACAAAACTGCAGGGGTATAAAAAGCCCCCCCCCCCCCCAAAAAAAAATAAAAAAAAAAAAAACACAAAAAAAAACCGCACGAAAAAAAAACCGCCGAAAAAAAAAAACCGCGCGAAAAAAAAACCGCACGAAAAAAAAAAAAATCGCACGGAAAAAAAAAAAAAACTGTGGTCGTGTTGTCGTGTCTCACCTCCACTCCCTTCTTGGTATCGATGCGGCCCTGCTCGTAGTGCACGTCGTCCAGGTCATTCTCGGAGTCCTCGGTGGTCTGGCGGCGGTTGAAGGGCTTCTTGAGGTTGGCCTGGATCTCCTGCTTCTTGCTGTCGGGCAGACCGGGCTGAGCAGGGGTGAAAAATGAGATTAGTGACGAATACAAAGGTAAATGTGAGTGTAAATGATGTAAAACTGCGGATTTATGTAGGGCAGGGGGTGAAAAAAGGGATGAATGACGAATATAAAGGGAGATATGATTGTAAAACTGTGAATTGAAGTAAGACATGGGTGAACGCAAGTAATGAGTGGCAAATATAGAGGAAGATATGGGTGTAAATGGATGCAAAACTGTGGATTTAAGTAGGACGAGGGGTGAAAAAAGGGATCAGTGACGAATATAAAGGGAAATGTGAGTGTACATGATGTAAAACTGTGAATTTATGTAGGGCAGGGGTTGAAAAAAGGGATGATTGACGAATACAAAGGGAGATATGATTGTAAATAATGTAAAACTGTGAATTAATGTAGGGAATGGGTTGAAAAAAGGGGAGAGTGACATGTATAAAGGGAAATATGGATGTAAATAACGTAAAACTGGAATGAAGTAGGGAATGGGCGAATGGAAGTGGGAATGAAGTAGGGAATGGAAATGGGAATGGAAGTGGGAATGAAGTAGGGAATGGAAGTAGGGAATGGGTGAATGGAAGTGGGAATGAAGTAGGGAATGAAGTGGGAATGGAAGTGGGAATGGAAGTGGGAATGAAGTAGGGAATGGGAAGGAAGTGGGAATGAAGTAGGGAATGGGTGAATGGAAGTGGGAATGAAGTAGGGAATGGAAGTGGGAATGAAGTGGGAATGAAGTAGGGAATGGAAGTGGGAATGAAGTAGGGAATGGAAGTGGGAATGAAGTAGGGAATGGAAGTGGGAATGAAGTAGGGAATGAAGTAGGGAATGGAAGTGGGAATGAAGTAGGGAATGGAAGTGGGAATGAAGTAGGGAATGGAAGTGGGAATGAAGTAGGGAATGGAAGTGGGAATGGAAGTGGGAATAAGTAGGGAATGGAAGTGGGAATGAAGTAGGGAATGGAAGTGGGAGAATGAAGTAGGGAATGGAAGTGGGAATGGAAGTAGGGAATGAAGTAGGGAATGGAAGTGGGAATGAAGTAGTGAATGGACGAATGGAAGTGGGAATGAAATAGGGAATGGAAGTGGGAATGAAGTAGGGAATGGAGGAATGGAAGTGGGAATGAAGTAGGGAATGGAAGTGGGAATGAAGTAGGGAATGGAAGTGGGAATGAAGTAGAGAATGGAAGTGGGAATGAAGTAGGGAATGGAAGTGGGAATGAAGTGGGAATAGAAGTGGGAATGAAGTAGGGAATGGAAGTGGGAATGAAGTAGGGAATGAAATAGGGAATGAAGTAGGGAATGGAAGTGGGCGAATTAACACAGGCATGAGTGAGTGTGTTAATGGTGACAAACACAGGAACATAGGGATGAATGACAAATACAAAGGGAAATATGAGTGTAAAACTGTGATTGATTAAGACAAACTGCATAAGAGTACCTGGTCGGGATCGAACCCTGGACTGTCTTAACTCTAGGCGTCTTAGCTCCATCAGCCACACGGACGTTATAAGGTAATGATACGACACCTCTTACATAGTATTACCACAACGTCCGAGATGATGTAGGGGTAATGATATGTAAGGGTGCCTATCATTACCTGTTAACGACCGTGTGGCTGAGGGAGCTAAAACGCAAATTTAAGATAACCAGAAAAATAAAGCAAAAATTTTAAGAGACTAGTGAGAGAGACAGAAGAAGTTACGACGATGAAAACATAAGCAAGCCCCGTCCAGAATTCGATCCCCACCAGGTACGCTCACACAGTAAGATCCTGACAGGTATTGATATAGAGTAAAACTGTGAATTAAAGTAGTGAAGTGTAGGGGTGTAGTGGTGGTGAAGTGTAGTGAAGTAGAGGGAAGTGTAGTAGTGAAGTGTAGGGGTGTAGTGGTGGTGAAGTGTAGTGAAGTAGAGGGAAGTGTAGTAGTGAAGCGTAGGGGTGTAGTGGTGGTGAAGTGAAAGTGTAGTGAAGTAGTAGTGAATGTAGGGTGTAGTGGTGGTGAAGTGTAGTGAAGTAGAGGGAAGTGTAGTAGTGAAGTGTAGTGAAGTAGAGGGAAGTGTAGTAGTGAAGTGTAGGGGTGTAGTGGTGGTGAAGTGTAGTGAAGTAGAGGGAAGTGTAGTAGTGAAGCGTAGGGGTGTAGTGGTGGTGAAGTGTAGTGAAGTAGAGGGAAGTGTAGTAGTGAAGCGTAGGGGTGTAGTGGTGGTGAAGTGTAGTGAAGTAGAGGGAAGTGTAGTAGTGAAGTGTAGTGAAGTAGAGGGAAGTGTAGTAGTGAAGTGTAGGGGTGTAGTGGTGGTGAAGTGTAGTGAAGTAGAGGGAAGTGTAGTAGTGAAGTGTAGGGGTGTAGTGGTGGTGAAGTGTAGTGAAGGAGGGAAGTGTAGTAGTGAAGTGAAGGGGTGAACACATAAGAGGGACAAATGTAAAGGGAAATGGAAATATAATACTGCAAATGGAAGTAACTCTAGGCATGATACAATGACACACCAAAGCATTCGTAGCTCAGTTCATTTTTTACTGTATTATTATCATTATTATTTATTTTTACACTATATTTAATAAATTTATTTCTGTTCCATATTACGTATTTTTACGAATCATTTTATTTCTGTCCCATATTTACTGTTTTTTACGATCATATATTTTCTGTCCATATTTACGGTATTTTTACGAATCAATATTATTTTCTGTCCCATATTTACGGTATTTTTACGAATCAATATTATTTTCTGTCCCATATTTACTGTATTTTTACGAATCAATATTATTTTCTGTCCCATATTTACGGTATTTTTACGAATCAATATTATTTTCTGTCCCATATTTACTGTATTTTTATGAATCAATATTATTTTCTATACTCAAACCCTAATCTACCATCTAAATAATTACGTAATACTGGTTGTAGATACATTGGGTGACATATTAATTCATACCCAAAATATAGCATCTATTTTAATACTATTGTGATCAGCTAACTATAACCTCATTGCTTTTTAGTGTAAGATCTGTAGGTTCCAAGCCATTGCATTCTTAAGATATCATCCTTGCTATATGATGATACATACTGTCTACCATCAATACCACTATAGTCGCCACTGCACTAACGTCGCCAGGCGCCATATATTACGAATTTCAGCATCACTACAGATTTGTATGTGTCACCAAAGAGGCATGCACAGTAGTTTATATTATGTACATGTCTTCAGTGGCAAATACGACTCTGTAAAGATGCTAAAATTCGTAATATTCGCCTGTAAAATTCACCTGGCGACATTAGTGCAGTGGCGACTATAGTGTTGACTGTATATGAATGTGTCTCAATAGGCATTATCATCCTTCCCTGACTGACTTTTTCTGTTACAAATGAGAGCAAAATGCGTTGGTGTCCACTTCACAGTATGTTTTATCGAGAGCAAAATGCAACACAAGATATCACAATGGCAAATCAGATAAATAATATGGATGGATGGTAATTATATGAATGACTTAAATGAAAGAAAACTGAAAAAGCTGAGATAAATTAGTAGTATATATAAGACTAGAAAGAACTTAGAATTAGAATAGCAATCAACATACTAGAAATAAAAAAAAAATTCAGGATGACAGGTTTTGAAAAATATGCAAAACACATTTCAAAATCAAACGATAGTAATAATAATAATAGGTAACATTGTGCAAAAACAGAAATATGCAAAAATAAACACTAGAATATAATTTAATATCATTCTTGCTGGTCGTGGTTCCATAGTAACACATCATTTATGTTCTACAATGGGTCTTTTGCCAAATTGTTGCTTCACTATTTTATCAACACAGTTAACCCCTTGAGGCCCAGAGATCTTTCCTCTGCTATATAAAATCGTCTATTGTTAGCCATAAAATAACGAAAAGTAACTGAATATACCAAATTCGTTAGTGGACAAGGATACTAAACAGGTCACATAGCTATAAATATCAGTTATATTAATTAAAATCGTCTAATGTTAGCCAAATTACAATGGAAATTACGTTCTGGGCCTCAAGGGATTAAAACCAAAATATTTCTTTAACATGGATGCATTCTGATTTTATCCTTCAATTGTAAAACATTAAAACAAACAAAATATGGAAATTATACAATGGTAAAATAAATCAATACTGGATATGTCTATGCATTTCAATGGCAGGCAAATCAGGGTCAACATATGTATAAAATGCAAAATAATATTAACAACCTAATATTAGGAGGGTAGACAAGGTTTCCTGAGACTTCCGAGCACTAAGCCCTTAAGGGATATGTGTAGCCCTTAAGGGATATATAAATGACCTCTATGAACCCCTCTATGACCTATCTATATATAGTCACCTAAGACCTTGACCTGACCTTCCTCTGAGTCACAGTAAGCACTTCAACACTTCTGCCTCACAAAAATGACGTCTATTTTTTTTACCGAGGCGAAAATTCTATTCTATCTTAAGGTCTCCTGCTTAAAATGATGCCTGTGTTTACCTGATAATATGGTTAACTATGATAAAATACAGCTGAAATTTAGAAGAAGCGTAGTATTACCTTCTCCTGGTTAAAATGATGCCTCTGTTTACCTGATACTATGGTTAACTATGATAAAATACAGCTGAAATTTAGAAGAAGCGTAGTATTCCCTTCTCCTGGCATCAAATATCAGTCAGTAAGCAGCAAGGGGTCAGGATTTTTCACCTCGTTAAAAAAAACTGAGTATAGTATGCCAGTCTTGACAAGCCTATGCCAGCATCACCTATGTATGTACTTCTGTGGTATTCTAGTACCTAGTTTTAAATGAGTCAATTATATGCCGTCTAGAGCCATTTAATAACCATGAAGTGTTAACAATTATGATGAAAAACAACTAAGCTCTCGATGCATGAGACAAAATAACAATATCACTTGTACTCTATATCATAACCTTTCTGTTTAATGTCAGATTTTCCCGTAATATCTGATGAAGTTAGACGGTCAATGATACGCTTCCAACTCTCTCTATATATTGCCTCAACACGTAAGAACATAAGAAAACAAGGAAGCTACAAGAGGCTGGGAGACCTACACGTGGTAGTTCCTGTTACTTAACACTACCTACATCCACCTTTCATCCCCATCCATGAAATTATCTAGCCTCCTTTTAAAGCTCCCTATGACTCCCTATATATCCTCTTCAACTATTAATTATTCTACATATTGCACTGAGGGTCCAGATGGGGGAAAACAAACAATGGGTGCTGACTCAAGGCCTGAACAGAAATTTAACCAACAGAATCTATGAACTTAAACTAGTAAAACAAATATGCTAGTGGTATACTAGAAGCTTGCCACTCCCAAAGTCTCATGAAGAATACACATACAAGTCATCTAGATATCATTAATGTGTTGCAATGAAAAAATGTGCAAATACTTACACTTTTTAGGAATTTTGCTACCCGGTGACCCCCAAAAATAATCAGCCAATCTCGAAATGAACGCCTCATAGTGCCCGGGCGGTTTTCATCGGTGCCTATTAGAATGCATAGGTCAGAGTGCCTGGCGGTGAGTGCCACAACACCGCGGGGGGGGCGAGGGTGTGTGTGCCACTCTGAGGCGGCCGAGGCACTGGCACTCACTCACTCACTCACTCACCGAGGGACAAACACAACTGACTCAGCCCTGCTCTGGTGCACTGTCAGGAGCTCAAAGGTTTCCATAAAGCAATATTAGAACACCTCGTCACACCACCTCTGTGCAACAATACAGTTCTCTCCTTTGTATGGATGCCAATAAATTATCAAAACCAAGGATTTTTACACTTTAATATCAATCATGTAACTGTGATATAAAATAGTGCTGACTTCTCATCCTGTCATCTCATGTATGCCTAATGGTAGCAGTGCAACTTGAGGATTAAAACTGAGGCTGGCTATAATGTGAGTCTGCTGAGCCTAGGGGAAATAAGATACTAAGTCAACAATTCAAACACTTTTAGGATATAATTAAACAATAGAGTCAGTGTTGAGGCAGAGCGTGGCAACACCTGTGTATGGCTGGGCGGGTGGGCGGGTGGGCGGGTGGGTGGGTGGGCCACACTGGCACTGAGCTCCACCCAAACCTGTTACGGTTTTAGCAGCCTCGAGGGTTTCAGGTTTCATTTGCCTTTGACACACGTCACTATCAACATTGTAGAGGATCTCCTTAAAGTAATCGTCCAGACCCATTTTTTTTGCATAATTATGTTAAAATGTTTATTCAAAATAACTAATCCATAAAAAATCATTCATTTCCACGCCTTATTTCCCTAAAAACATGATTTTTGTAAAAATTGCAGGAAAAACAACATCCTGTTCCAGCCGTGGCGCGAAACTTGCCGGTGACGCCACGTGAGGGGACAAACTGCTTCACACGGCTTGCCTCTCCCCGGTGTACACACGTCTCCACACATTTATCGTGGCCGTATAGGTCGGGAACGGGTGATAAGCTCTCTGGAAAGGCACAGCTTTCTTGCTGCACCCATAAAGGATGCAATTATATGCCATATCGCAAAAAAAAAAAATCAGAAACACCCAAAATTCTTCATGTACTATGTTTATTTCTGAGTTTACGTGTATTTGTATTAACGCCGGCCTGGAGGCCTCCTCCGGTGACGTCACCGCGCCGTCGTGCATCGTCTGCAAGTCGTGAGGAGCGTTTTGGAAGCTCGGAGAATTTACAGATTTTGATTGCGGATTATTTAAAAACGGCTGACTGGATGCAAAAAGTGACAACATATTGTTGATATACTCGATAATGGCAATATTTTGACTGCATTAAATCAGAAATGATGAAATGGTCTGGACGATTACTGTAAGGAAACATCATCTCTATCAATAATGCTGTAAAAATCTGCTTTTAATCTGCACCCACCAAGAGTGCTATTGACTGCGAGAACAATGGTATTCTAGATCATATATATCAGGAGGTGGACACTTGTCAGGGGAACTACTTGTTGCCTACCTTTCCATGCAGTCATAACAAGACGTCACTCGCTACTATGTTCTCTAATGTATCTATAAAAATCATTCTAGTGCACTCTTGTCATGAGTCAGCTTGAGAGGAGAGGAGTCATGCAGAGGAGGAGAAGCAGGGTGGGGAGGGAGTTGTTTAGAGGGGGGTGAGGAGACTCAGTCTTTGGCACACTGCAGCAGGGATGAGAAAAAGAAAACAAGGATTAGGAGCTTATGGATCATTTCAACAGAGGTGGTTAGAAAGCAATCACTGTTGAGGTCCAGAGGAGTACAGTGAAGGCAATGATTTGTGCACGCTATAGAGACAGAGTGAACGTGGGCAGTGTCATATGTGAGCTTCATGCTGCGCCCAATATCCTCCAGTGACCAAGATGGAGACCTGGGATATCTAGCAGGGCCTAAGTACAGAGGCACGACCTTATGGAATGCTGGGTGGCAGCCTCACCTGGTCGACGGTGGGCGTATTGGTGGGAGAGAGAGCAGGGCTGTCGTAAGGGGAGACGGGCTGCGTGGGGACTTGGGCCGCCAGATGCTCGCTGACTGAGCCTCCCACACACCACCAGCCAGGATCCTGGTATAAGTGCGGATCCTTTCTCCAGTCGTACGCGTAATCGCCTACTTCGGCCTCGTTTAATGAATGTACCACCGGGAGGTCGTCTAATATAATCTGGGTCTGTATAATGTTACTCCCTAGATCGACGTCGACGTTATTTTTACACTGGATCATGTTAAGCTCAGAATTGTTTTGCATGGGTTCACTTTGTACAGAGTTACCGTAGACGAGGCCATTGGTGTGCGGGTAAGTTCTGACAGTTTCAATGGCTTCACATTCTATCAGTATGGGTTCACAGGACAGCTCCATCATGAAAGACTCACTCGGGGGAGCCTCGTCCGTGGCTGAGCCTGGCGTGGGGTACTCTCCGTGCAGCGATTCCTCGGCAGGGGGACCGTCGGAGGGAGGAGTGTCCGCGGGGGGAGAGTCCGACGGAGGGGTGTCCATCTTGGATCCATTGGGCCTTGTTCTCCTCGTCACACCACCGTAATTGGGGCAAAAGTGTTTTAATTGCAATATTCTCTGACTTGCCGTGCTACCACTACTACTGCTCGTACTATTCTCCTGATCACTACTGTCTTCGTCAGCCTCTATCACCGGCTGATTCTCCTTAGTTCTCTGGGCGCGCACATGCCAGTGGGCGAGCGCCGCGCGGGCATAGTAATAGTACGGGCTGACCAGCGAGTCCGGGTCCTCGGGTTCGGGTATCGGGGACTCCGGCACGAATCTGACGGGCTCCGGGCATGACTCGTGGATCGGCGTGGAGGTCTCGGGTATCGCTGGGGCTGCGGGGAGTCTTGATTCCTGGAGGCGGGGTCTTGGCGGCCGCTGAGAGCCGACCTCGCGGAGTGGAGTTCTGGCCTGGAGGGTAACGTGAAAGCTGGAGCTACTGTGTGGGGGTGAAAGACTGACACCAGAGAGAGTTATAAAGGCAGAAGCATACAGTAGAGGGAGTGAGAGTGATGTGACTGTGGGTGAACAAAGGTGGTGGCCAAGGTTTGAGCTATGGTGGAGCGGCACATGGATTTGGATGTGCCATAAAAAATATATATAAAAAAAATATGAGCACAGAGGATAAGAGGACACAGAGGAAAGAGCGTCCAGACCTGCTGCTACCCGAGGGTCAGCCAGTAGTAGTAGTAGTAGTAGTAGTAGTAGTAGTAGTAGTAGTAGTACGTCCCTACCAAAGCAGCAAGTGGTACCCTGGAGGGGCCAGCAGCAAGGTGCCTGACTTGTCACCCTCAGCACAGGGGTAAAAAACAACTGCCGGCCTAGGAATGATTTACTGTATCCCCTTTGAATCCTTGACTCAATATGCAGAGGGTAAAGGAACTCTGCACCACCCACACCGATGTGATCCATGGAGGAGGATTACATCTGGCTGAGTACTATGTTATGTACTTCATTACGAGGGAAGGGGAAGGCTCGGAGTGGGGTGAAGGGAGGGAGGCTTACCTGGATGAGCTCTGGAGTGGGCGTCCTGGCCGGGGTGATGGAGGAGGGGTAGCGGGTGCCCAGGCGGCTCACGTCACGAGACGGGGGGGCTGAATTGGCGGGAGTCTGGGAGAAAAACAAAACATAAGAACATAGGCCGGCCAACATTCTCTTGTCTATTTCTCTCTGTTATATCTGTCACTTCCTACCTCCACCTCTCCTGTCTCTCTCTCTCTCTCTCTCTCTCTCTCTCTCCCTCTCCCTCTCTCTCTCTCTCTCTCTCCCTCTCTCCCTCTCTCCCTCTCTCTCTCTCTCTCTCTCTCATTAGAACATAAGAAAATAAGGAAGCTACAAGAGGCCGTGAGACCGACACATGGTATTTCCTGTTACTTAACACTACCTACATCCACTTTTCATCCCCATCCATAACACTGTCTAGCCTCCATTTAAAGCTCCCTAATGACTCCGCACTAACTACCCCACGACTATTTGTGAGAGTTAACACTACCTACATCCACCTTTCATCCCCATCCAAGAAATTATCCAGCCTCCTTTTAAAACTCCCTATTGACTCTGCACTAACTACCTGACGACTACTTGTGAGAGTCAAAACCCTGCCCTGACTCACCCATTGCACCAAGCTCTGTACCACAAAAGTGACAGGGTTGCCAGTCTTCTTGATGACCTCAACAGCCTTCTCATGAGTCGCTCCTCGCAGGTCAATTCCCTCCACCTCAAGGATGCGGTCACCCGTCTGCCAACACAAACCATCATAAGAACAGAAGAACATAAGAACATAAGAACAGAACAACATAAGACCATAAGGAGACTAAGGATGGCTTTGCTGTGTTATGTCTGGGTGATGCGAGGAGGAGGAAAGGAGGGGAAGGAGGTAAGGGAGGAAGGTAGGGGAAGAGAGGAAGGGAGGACAATAGAGGGGAGGAAGGGAAGGGAAGGGAGGAAGGGAGGGGAAGGGAAGGGAACGAAGGAGGGAAGGGAAGGGAGGAAGAATGGGTGATACGAGGAGAAGGAACATAGAACAGAAGAACATAAGGAAGCTACAAGAGGCTGTGAGACCTACACGTGGTAGTTCCTGTTACTTCACACTACCTACATTCACCTTTCAAGTAAGTAAGTAAGTAAGTAAGTAAGTAAGTAAGTAAGGACCAAGAACTTAAGACTAACACCCTACCTTGAGGTGACCGCCCTTGCCCGCTGGAGACTCAGACAAAACATTCTTGATGAAGATTCCCGTCACGGAGGAGCCAGACCAGCTGAGATCCACCTTGCCCCCCACGATGGAGATACCCAGCGAGTTCTTCTCATCGCGACGCACCTGTAACACACATTGTATATATGAATTACAGTGAGAGTGAGAGTGTTTATGCGTATATAACAAACAGTAAAAGTGTCAGAAGCATAAATATTTCCCAGATAATTATAATCACGTCTTGTACAACAGTGTTGAACATGGGAGAGTGAAAGGCCTGCAGTGTCCAATGTATCAATATGTGTACAGATTACTCGTATCATCATCACTACCAAACACACCATCACCACTACATAGCAGCACGTGACCACTGACCATTTTGACCATATTAATAAAATAGACTATAGGAACAGGTGTCAATGTGAACTAAAGACTAGATTACCAAGGCTATAATCACTGCCGAGAAGAGTGACTGCCTAACTGACTGACTGACTGACTGACTGACTGACTGACTGACTGAAAGACTGACTGACTGACTGGCTGACTGACCTCCACCGTGCGTTCGGGTCCCCAATGCTTCCCATCCAGCATGGGGCTCGAGGAGTTGGAGCGCGCCTCTATGTCCTGCAGGGAGCACATAAGGGGCCATTAGAAACAAGAGAACAGAGGTTGTTGTGGTTGAGCAGAGGCTGTGGTGTGACGAGAGACAAACCCACACTGTCTCTGCCCAGACGGGGAATCGAACCCAGGCACGCTTGAGCCTCATCGGGTGTGAGGCGAGAGCACTGCCCACTACACCGACAGGCCAAGTTATAATTATAATATATACTATCATATAATAACAATAATAATAATAACGTTGATATTATGTAATTATCATAACAATAATGATGTGGCAAGGCATGCATACGTGGCATAAGCAATATGACTTGGCATTTATAGAAGTATGGCTACAGAAAAGTTAAATATTGCAAGCTGAAAAATAAAATGGAAAAATATGCAGCTGATTAGTCAGTATAAATGCAAATAATAAATAGCATGCAAGTTAATGTATATACAAAATCATTCCTATTCATAGCAGAACTATATCCCCATCATGTGAATCTGAGCACACATTGAGATACATAAAAGTTGCCTAATTAGCGGGCTTTGTGTTACCTCTTTTGTTTGTGCCCTTGGCCAGTTCTTTGTGATGTAAGAATAAAAATAATAAATAAATAAAATTGTCCTAAGTTCAAGTTAGGATGACTTTCATGACATGACCAATGGAGTCCTGGGTTCAAGGCCTCCATGACGGTTAGAATTGAAGCCTTTGTTGTGACATGATGACTATAAGGTGTTTGGAGGCACGTAGTTCATAGTCAGCATCAGTTCATAGTTCAATTGACCGAAACTTCCAAACAATTGACCGAAACTACCAAACAATTGACCGAAACTTCCAAACAATTGACCGAAACTTCCAAACAATTGACCGAAACTTCCAAACAATTGATCGAAACTTCCAAACAATTGACCGAAACTTCCAAACAATTGACCGAAACTTCCAAACAATTGATCGAAACTTCCAAAAAATTGACCGAAACTTCCAAACAATTGATCGAAACTTCCAAACAATTGACCGAAACTTCCAAGCAATTGATCGAAACTTCCAAACAATTGACCGAAACTTCCAAACAATTGATCTAAACTTCCAAACAATTGACCGAAACTTCCAAACAATTGACCGAAACTTCCAAACAATTGACCGAAACTTCCAAACAATTGACCGAAACTTCCAAACAATTGACCGAAACTTCCAAACAATTGACCGAAACTTCCAAACAATTGACCGAAACTTCCAAACAATTGACCGAAACTTCCAAACAATTGACCGAAACTTCCCTTTAAATGTTTCCTAGTATGAATGCCAAGCTTACAGTGTCTACAATTACATGGAAAGAAATATACATGCAGTAAACCCTCTCTAAATCGAACCAGTATAATTCAAACTGTTTCAGGCCAGTTCAAATTTTTCAGTAACTTTCCATAATTCGAGCAAGTTTGAATTATCCTTAGCCTTACTAGTGGGAGTCCGACCTCTCCCATGCGGTGCGTGCCGCGGCTGCCCAGCGTGATCTGATATATGATATTTATCGAATAAATACGATAGGCGGAGAAGAAGGCGGAAGGGGGAGGAGGAAGAAGAGGAGAGGAGGAGGAAGGGGGGGGGGAGGAGGGACGAGGAAGAGGAAGGAGGGAGAGGGGGAGGAGAAGGAAGGAGGTGGGACAAGGAAGGGAGGAGAGGAGGAGGAGGAAGGAGGAGAAAAAAGGGAGGAGAGGAAATGGGAGGAGGAAGAACTATTATTTTTAAGCATCCTTCGCTTTGTATACAATCCTTCAGAGTCCTTCACGGGCCTCTTCGCTCCTTCACGCATCCTACAGGAGTCATGGGAGGGCATTAGAAGTCCCACAGGATTGCTATAGTATTCCTAGGTTTGTATAAGTACTTTGACAATCGCATGGGTGGCTCAAATAGGGATTAATAATACTAATACTAATACTGAAAATACTAATACTGATCATTGTATTGAAGTAATGATTTAAATTAGCAATGCCATCACATTTCTATGTCTTGTAGTAGATTTTGTCGAATTTGTGGTTTTTAAGGAATACCTGGAAGTATATTGTCATTGTGAATTGGCTGAAATAGGGACTTCTAATTATTGTAACTGAAAACTGACTCCGTATTCGTGTTCAGCATGCCCGATAACTGCTAGGAACAAATTTTCAAGCCAATCTATTTTTCTAAAAATATTGCAAATTTTGCAAGGGGTACACCTTGATTTTTTTGGAAAATCACGTTTTTTTCAATAACTAAAAAACTATGGCAGATACGTGCAACATGTATATATATAAATGTGAAGTAGATAAAGGGCTATCATTTGGCGTAAAGCAAAAAAATATTGATTGGTAAATAACCGAAAAAATAGCATTTCCGTACATTTACACAAAACAAAGATTTTCTCAACAACCATGAAGTATTTTGACACGCCGATTACTGCATCACGTAGAACACGTCAAGATGAACCTTTGTTACTTCGATAAGATTTCTTCTACGACTCATAGTTTTGCGGCAAAATAACAAAAACCTGATTTTCGTCAATTTTGGAATATTTTTGAGCAGCCAGAAATCCGAAAATATTTTTTGAAAAATAGATTTGCTTGAAAATTTGTTCCTAGCAGTTATCGGGCATGCTGAACACG
Source organism: Chionoecetes opilio (assembly GCA_016584305.1). Taxonomy (NCBI): domain Eukaryota; kingdom Metazoa; phylum Arthropoda; class Malacostraca; order Decapoda; family Majidae; genus Chionoecetes; species Chionoecetes opilio. Next base: position 22,836 of record JACEEZ010016433.1, read on the forward strand.
AATCTGGAGTCAGTTTTCAGTTACAATGATTATAAGTCCCTATTTCAACCAATTCACAATGACATGATACTTCCAAATATTCCTTAACAAACACAAATTAGACAAAACTTACTACAAGACAATAATATGATAGGCATTGCTAGATTAATCATTACTTCAATACAATGATCAGTATTAGTATTTTCAGTATTAGTAATATTATTATTAATCCCTATTCGAGCCATCCATGCGATTGTCAAAGTACTTATAAAAACCTAGGAATACTATAGCAATCCTTTGGGACTTCTAATGCCCTTCTATGACTCCTGTAGGATGCGTGAATGATCGAAGAGGCCCGTGAAGGACCTGAAGGATGCCTTGATTAAATTTTTAAATCATGTTTTTTTCAATAGCTAAAAAACTATGACAGATCCGTGCAACATGTATAGATAAGTAAATGTGAAGTAGATCAAGGGTTATTATCTGATAGTGTGGAGGGGCTAGAGGTAACCATTGGATAATTTGGACTTGTCGGCTAATTCGACCCACGTCTCCCCCCAGTTAGTCCGAATTAAGAGAGTTTACTGTACAACAATTATTAGCCTCAATATTGATCTCAGCAAAGCCAGACTGACCTGGATATTAACATTTAGAAAACCTATTTGAAATATTGCAATAAAATAACTGTGGTCTATGAATGGAGGTGATTTACATAAAAACATAAGAACATAAGAAATAAGGAAGCTACAAGAGGCCGTGAGACCTAAACGAGGTAGTTCCTGTAAAAGCATGAACATTGCATAAAAATATTACTAACTATAGATAGAACTATTAAAAAGTATCTTTGGCATAACGATTACAAAGCTATAATCTATTGGTAGGTCAGCACTAGCATGCAAACAATGCGACCTGTTCTATACAATGGCCTATAGTCTATTTTTTTAACGAGGCAAATATTCCATTCTATCATAAGGTCCCATGCTTAAAATGATGTCTGTGTTTACCTGATAATATGGTTAACTATGATACAATACAGCTGAAATTTAGAAGAAGCGTAGTATTCCCTTCTCTTGGCATATATCCATTCTATCATAAGGTCTCATGCTTAAAATGATGCCTATGTTTACCTGATAATATGGTTAACTATGATAAAATACAGCTGAAATTTAGAAGAAGCGTAGTATTCCCTTCTCTTGGCATATATCCATTCTATCTTAAGGTTTCATGCTTAAAATGATGCCTAGGTTTACCTGATAATATGGTTAACTATGATAAAATACAGTTGAAATTTAGAAGAAGTGTAATATTACCTTCTCCTGGCATCAAATCTAGGGCTGAGAACTAGAAGGGCCAATGTCTAAAAATGGCTAATTTTAGATAAGTCCACCAACGAACTGGAAATGCATGTATCTATCATTGCAAGAAATGATAGCTTATAATCTAAGTAATTACTGAAAAAAAAATCTTTCATCTGCTGTTATTACCTGATGCCATGATGAAGGATGCAATATTTCAACGCATTTCTCAAAAACATAGATTTGTGACATTGGCCTTTCTTGTTCTCAGCCCTAGAAATATCAGTCAGTAAGCAGCAAGGGGTCAGGATTTTTCACCTCGTTAAAAAAAATACACTATAGATGCAATGTTAAGCAAATAATAAGGATAATTTTTCTTTAGAACTAACGAAATAGATATGAATGCTACAAAAAACACTACTCAGGTTGCTATAGATTGCATATTCTCACAAAGAAAAATTCAAAAATGTTAAAAATTAGTCCTATGTGCTTCACCGAAACTTTGAAAATGACTTCTTGGTTAAAGCATAAATAGGAGACAACTAAAGCCATTTCTCTCGTCATAATAACAGAAATGTACAGCCTATAGCATTAAGAAAAAGCCTAAGTAGAACATAAGAACATAAGAAAATAAGGAAGCTACAAGAGGCCGCGAGACCTACACGTGGTAGTTCCTGTAAAGGCAGGGAAACACCACACACACACACACACACTTTCAAAATGAATATCACCCTCCCATGAATAACTTACAGCCATTTCCACCATTCTATCCAGAGCAAAACTTAAACTTCCATCAGCATTCTACTCTTTGCAAAACTATAAAATATCAAAATTACTTCAATGATCTGAAACGTGGCAAGAGAATGAGAGGCTCTAAGAATGTGCTGGAGAACAGAGTAAAGCAGCGATGCAGATGCAGGCACATTGTAACATCATGCAACCGTGTACATACTCGCTACATTCTTCAACTATTACCCCCAGACAGCCTTCTACCTGTGTGATAATCATGCTTGATTTAACTGGCGGAGAGAGCACAGTAATGGTGGTGGTTGTGGCTGTGGTGGCTGTGGTGATGGCTGGCGGGAGGTTGTTCTTGGGGGTAGGACTTGTGGTGACGGGGTAGTAAGGTGATGCCGGAGAAGTGGGTGATTTGTTGTCTCTCTCTATACTTCCCTTGTCACTCCCTTACTGCGTCTGGTTACCGGTGGTTCTTCCTCGCGTGATAATTGCCTAGTAGCCACACACACGTAATTGTATTCACTCTCGGTCACTCTACTGGCCTTCCGATTCGCCGCCGGGCCGATTCCACTACGAGGTTCTTGTTTTTGATTGTGTTCTCTTAGTTTAGTAGGGATGAAGTGTTCTCGCGCTAGATACACAGAGTCGGGGATGATCTCACTATACTGTCTTTCAAAACACGGCACCGCAGCGCGAGGATAGTCTTCAAAGGATCTAGAGGACGCTAAGGAACGCCTCTGCACTATATGTTCTACGTCGGTGATGTGCGCGACCACCAACTTGGCGCTCGGCGTGTTCAAGTCGTCCGATAAGAGGTCACTCACGGAATGTCTGTCTGAGTCGCACTCGACGAACAAGGAGCTACTTCTCTCCGCACTGGAGTCTGACGATTCACTGTACTCGCTCCGTCGCTTTGATTCTGCAAACCTAACTAACCGTAAAGAAGACTGCTGCTGGAGGTCACCGCTGGGAGACTCTCGACTGTCAGAGGGAAAGCCCTTCTCAACACTCTCCCTGCGGCCTGTTGCCAAGTCCTCGCCACTAATGCACAGGTCGGCAGTCCCCGTTAGTAAGTGTATGTTAGTAAAGCTTTCTGGGTTAGTATAAGTATAAAGATCGCCACCCGGAGGTCTGCCACAACTTACACCGTCGTCCTGCAGCACTCCCAGAACCTCGTGGTCCTCCGCCTCCGCCTCGTGTGCCACCCGGGCGCCGAACTGTGGCGGCGCGGGAGAGACGTTCTTGAAGGTGATGGTGAAGGGTCCTCGTCTCCGTCTCCGTCTCCGTCCTCAAGGTCACCGCCGATATGCACCGAGGACACGTTCGACTCCTCCGTCAATGCCTCAACAAAGGGCTCACTCAATGCGTGCTTGATGCTGACCACTGACCGCCCCTCCGCCCTGACCTCTGCTGATCCCTCGACTGACCCGAGCAGGTCTTCGTGGCTGGGATCGCGTGACCTGAGATCCCGGGTGATGAAGGAAGGAGCGGTGATGGAGCGAGTCAGGTCAGAGCCGATCTCTGTGCCGACCTCTTCCTCGGAACTCTCGCCTCTAGGCACGTAAGGAGACCTGAAATAAATACAATAATTACAATGGATATAAGGCAAGGCAGTCACAATATAGGCTTTATACTCTCTGAATAATGCCTTAACCCCTTCACGCCCAAATCTTTCCTTTGCTATATAAAATCGTCTGTTGTCGAGCCATAAAATTACGAAAAGTTACTTAATATACCAAATTAACTAGTGGATAAGGATACTAAACAGGTCATAGCTATAAAATATTGCTTATAGTCACTTAAAATCGTCTCATGGTACCCAAATTACAATGGAAATTACGCTCTGGGTCTCAAGGGGTTAAGATAAGTACTTGAATTTCTTCTTGGTATTGTAGATATATTTATTTAGCGATATCTGTTCTATCATAATGTTTACCTTCCATGACACTATATTATTTTTGTTTGCATAGACAACTAACTGTCTACCTGATATGAAAGATAACACGTGAAAACATAGATAGTGTAATACAGACAATCATGCAACACTTGGTTCTTGCACGACACATGCCTGGAAGTGAAGAAGGCGACATAAGAACATAAGAAAGTAAGGAAGCTACAAGAGGCCGCGAGACCTACACGAGGTAGTTCTTGAATTAGCATACATTTTAAGTTTGTATGATCCATGCATGCTGTATTACTAATCAACTCATAATTATAACCTCGTCTGCTTGTTTCGCTATAATAATTATAATTGCTAAGTTAAGAACATAAGAAAATAAGGAAGTTACAAGAGGCCGCGAGACCTACACGTGGTAGTTCCTGTTACTTAATACTACCTACATACTCACATTGAATGCTTTTTACATACTCTGTTGAGATCTTTGTGCAAATTATGAATGAATATCACAATAAAAATCTGAGAATACTTAGTTTTGCAAGGTGTTTTAACCCTTCACGCCCAGATCTTTCCTTTGATATATAAAAATGTCTGTTGTTAGCCATAAAATTAGAAAAAGTCACTTAATATACGAAATTAGTTAGTGGACAAGGATACTAAACAGGTCATATCTATAAAATATTGCTTATATTAACTAAAAATCGTCTAATGGTACCTAAATTACAATATAAATTACGTTCTGGGCCTCAAGGGGTTAAAATCCACTTGTACTTCTATGCATAAAACAGCAGAGCAAGGCGACACCAAACAGCCAGAGAAACACTATTGAGACACACATTCATCTACCATCAACAACACTATAGTCGCCACTGCACTAATGTCGCCAGGATAATGTCGCCTAATTTTACAGGCGAATATTACAAATTTTAGCATCACTACAGACCTGTATGTGCCTTTAAGGACAGGTAAATAATGCAGACTACTGTGCATGCCTCTTTGATGGCACATACAAATCTAATGCTAAATACTAATGCTAAAATGTGTAATATATGGCGCCTGGCGACTTTAGTACAGTGGCGACTATAGTGTTATTGACGGTAAGGGGAGGGAAGGGTATCTTAGGCACAGTCCTAATGCACAGGTCTTGCAATAACAGCAAGAGAAGCAGGCTGGCTGGGTGGTCAAAGGGAAGGCTCGATGGCCCGTACCGAGAGTCATGGTGAAGGTCGTCGCTCAACCTTCATCAAGACTCTCGCTACGGGCCAATAACCCTGAAACTTCTGAAGGAACAGCTCTGAATAATGAACCAAGTCGAGAAATAAAGGGTGGCATTTTGCAACTACACAGTTTACTCCATCAAAATAACATGAAGGAAGGTACGTTTGCAATTCACTGAAGTCTTAGAAAATGTCGTTTTAACATACGAGTAACATTTATCAGAGACAATATTTACGAGAAGCAAGGGAAGTAACATCACAAAGCAAAAATAACATGAAAGGATCTTACGAAATGTTTGCAATTCACTTAAACGAGTCTTAGGAAACGTCATGTTAACATACGAGCAACATTTATCAGAGACAATAATTACGAGAGCAAGGGAAGTAACATCACAAAGCAAATATAACATGAAAAGATCTTATGAAAACATTTATCGAGTAAAATTTATCACAGAGAATGTTTACGAGAGAGGCAAGGGAAGAAAGATCACGAAGCTTAAAGATAGCATTCTCAAGATGGTTCTCAAGATCATTGCTGGCCGTTCCCGAGACCTTACATTCGAGCAACATTTATCAGAGACAATAATTACGAGAGGCAAGGGAAGAAAGATCACGAAGCTTAAAGATAGCATTCTCAAGATGGTTTTCAAGATCATTGCTGGCCGTTCCCGAGACCTTACCTTCGAGCAACATTTATCAGAGACAATAATTACGAGAGGCAAGGGAAGTAAGGTCACGAAGCTTAAAGATAGCATTCTCAAGATGGTTCTCAAGATCATTGCCGGCCGTTCCCGAGACCTTACCTGTAGTACTTGGGGAAGATCCTGAAACCCGCCATGAAGCAAGATACAAGATGAGATTAAGGTAGTGAAAGGGCGGCAGAGGCAGACACTTGGGTGGGGTGAGTGTGGCATGGAGTGGGGGTGAGTGGAAGTAACTGAGTGAGTGGAAGTAACTGAGTGAGTGGGAAGTAGCTGAGTGGGAAGTAGCTGAAGAGTGGGTGGGAAGTAACTGAGTGAGTGGGTGGAAAGTAACTGAGTGAGTGGGAAGTAACTGAGTGGGAAGTAGCTGAAGAGTGGGTGGGAAGTAACTGAGTGAGTGGGAAGTAGCTGAAGAGTGGGTGGAAGTAAACTGAGTGGGAAGTAGCTGAAGAGTGAGTGGGAAGTAACTGAGTGGGAAGTAGCTGAAGAGTGGGTGGGAAGTAACTGAGTGAGTGGGAAGTAACTGAGTGAGTGGGAAGTAACTGAGTGAGTGGGAAGTAGCTAAGCGAGTGAGAAGTAACTGAGTGGGAAGTAACTGAGTGAGTGGGAAGTAACTGAGTGAGTGGGAAGTAACTGAGTGAGTGGGAAGTAACTGAGTGAGTGGGAAGTAACTGAGTGAGTGGGTGGGAAGTAACTGAGTGGGTGGGAAGTAACTGAGTGAGTGAGTGGAAGTAACTGAGTGAGTGGGAAGTAACTGGGTGAGTGGGAAGTAGCTAAGCGAGTGGGAATGTTGCTTTCATATGGTATCCAAAGTCAAGGCTAGACTAGATGGCTACTCGTAAAACTGTGTGGTGGCATGATAAAAGTTTGCATACTTCAAGCTGGGAGCCAAAGGAGGTTAGCTTTCATATATTCACACAATGGTCATTATAATTAGAACATTGCCTTGATATAGTGTTCAAAGCATGTACAATACTCTGTCTTGTTTTGAACGAGGTGAAAAATCCTCCCCCCTTGCTGCTTACTGACTGATATTTGATGCCAGGAGAAGAGAATACTACTGTTCTTCTTAATTTCAGTTGTATTTTATCATAGTTAACCATAGTATCAGGTAAACATAGGCATAATTGACTGATATTTGATGCCAGGAAAGGGAATACTACACTTCATATTAATTTCAGCTGTATTTGATCATAGTCAACCATAGCATCAGGTAAACATAGGCATAATTGACTGATATTTGATGCCAGGAAAGGGAATACTACACTTCATATTAATTTCAGCTGTATTTTATCATAGTTAACCATAGCATCCGGTAACCATAGGCACCATTTTAAA